>JAKJJM010004898.1:0-11822 GCA_021901965.1 Pipa carvalhoi
TCCCTAAACTTTTTTTTAACTATTTGTGTCAGCAATTGGCTTAGTATAAAGGAGTTTTATATGTATGTGGGCAGTTATATCAGCACTATAGTTCTTCTTTAATATACGTTAATAAGGTAATGTTTTTTATGTATTGCCTTTCTTTTTTGTAGTGCACACAAACATGTGGAGGTGGAATGAGAACGAGGCTTGTGATATGCCAGATGCAAAGTGGACATATTCTGGATGATCAGAATTGTGATATCTTAGATAAACCTCCTTATATGGCACAATGTAACACTCATGCATGCCCTGCTGATGCTTTATGGCATCCAGGACCGTGGAAATTGGTACGATAGCATTTATTTTATTTTTTCTTTCATTTTGTAAGCATACCTGAAAAGCTTGCAAACAGAGGCACCTACATGAGATTTTTGGCATGCTGTAATTATTTTCTATAGGAAATATATTTAATTTTAAAAATAATATATATTATATATCTGTATATTTGGATATTCTTGTTTATAGAAATAACTGCAACTGTAGAAGCATTATGTATAATAGGTATGAGCAAAATATGTTCTTGCTCTTAGTGGGGATATTTAGTGTCTGTTAGGCATTGCTAACTAGGGTGATTACAAGTTATAAAAGCACTTATCCTAGAAATGTTCAACCTTATGCAGAGAGACTTCAGAACATACCAAAATGTATAGTAGCCATATTGAAGTTGCCATCTCCACAGCTTCATATTTTTGTACTGTGGGCCCTGGCTCCTCTACGTGTGCACTGATTAAAGACTGAGGCAAAACAATCTGACTAAAAACTCAGGATATATCAATTTAATCTAACACTGAAGTCAAATAATGAATAAAGAAATATCGGACAGTCAGGTGAATCCATTCCTGCATTTCTCCCATTTTATTTAGAAGCAAACACCTTTAATATCCTCAATGCTACAGAGCTGGTGATTAAATTGTTTAGATGCATACTGCACATTGCACTGGATTCTCTACACCCTTTCTCTCTATTTTATGTCTCCTTTTTTAAAGTGAAATATTAGCATTTTTATTTACAGTTATTAAATAAGATGAGATGGGTTCACCATTTAGATCTAAATAAAACTTCCATCTAATCACTTTGAAGCGAAATACTTTAAGGCAGGGTCACACTAGCTGTTTTTCAGCTGAGCTGGAAAAATAGTATCCATTGTTTCCTGGGGGATAACACATACAGACTATTGTGTTTTGCACCATAGACAATTATAAACCTAATTAAAAACAGCTCAGCTGAAAAACAGCTAGTGTGACCGCAGGCTTAAAAATAAGTTAACCATATGACCCCTTTAACCAGGTTCCCTTCAGGATGCATTTCAAAATTGTACATTGTAAAGTGATGACTGTCAAAAGGGTGAATTCACCTGTCAAATTCACCTCGCTACAATTGGAGTCGCATCGCCAAAATAGTCACAAATTCACTTCTCATGTGGACAGTGGCGATCACTGTCAGATGTGTAGTGTGTTGTAGTCAGTCAGATAGAGGCTAATTCTCAATGGGTTCTCCAGTCACTAATTCTGATCCTAGTAACTCTTGCTTTCCTAGTAACTTTTGTAAATGTATTTTATTGTTTTCTGCATTAGTTGTCAGGAAATATGATTGATGATTAATAACGTCAATCAATGTTTCAGCCTTTGGCTGAAGGGATTCATTGTAGCATGATCAGTAGGAGACAAGATTTTAATACAGTGTTTTCTCATATGTATTACATAAACATATTTACAAAAATTAATAGGAATGTAAAAACTATTAGCACAGTGTCAGACAATTAAAGGAGAACTAAATGTTAGTTGAGTCAAGGGGTGATTCTCAGGGGGAGGGGGTTGATACTCATCGGTCACTGTTTTATACTCCAGCACTGCCCCTTCTTGGAGTAATTTGCCAGTGTCTTCTGTTCTTGACAGGTGCTACAATCTTCTTAACTTTCTGTTAATGTGAGTTTTACCAAATAGAGCAAGCTTAGTAATAGCTTTCTGATGTAAAACTGCTACTGCACTATTGCTGTTCAGCAAAATTGGCACATAGAGAAAGTGAAGATGATCGCAGCACCTGTCAAGAGAAGACATCTGTAAGTTACAAAGAGCAGGGGCAGCGCTGGAGCATAAAACAGTGATCAGTGAGTATCTCCCACCTCCCCCTGAGAATCACCCCTTGACTCTTCAGAATTGAAGAAGAACTCGGCCTATAGTTCTTCCTTAATTCTGTATCCAGCACTAAGGCCGGCAACTTCAGAAAAATGCAACCTATTGATTACAATGATGACTGTGTCATATTACCTTGTGACTTTTTGTACAAGTATCAACTTCTGTAAAATACATTGCAGCACTGTACTTTTACTGTGTGACTAAAGATGTAGTTTTCATGAAATTACTATATGCCATACTAGTACAATTTTCTGCCTTTGCTTAGGTCTCTTATCTGAAGCACTTTTCTATGCTCACCAGACTGCACTGATATAAAAGAGCTATAGAAAATAGCAGTTTGTTTAAAGCCTCCATAATCTGCAACTTGCTGTGGGGCTATAACTCTATATTACAGAGAAAGTCTGTATCTTAATCTGAGATAGGACCTACTATGTTAGTAAGGAAAGAGCAGGCAATAATACTAGTACTTTTTTTTTACTTTATTTTTATTTAAATTGAATTTAAAATCAAAAACTGTTTTGCATTTCATTATTTATACTTAAAAGAACATTATTATATTACATTGTTATTTTTCTAATGGCAGATGTCTCCTAATTTATTGTTACATTTCTTTTATCTGCTATTGGAGAAACCTTTGCCCAGGGTAGAGTTTTATTAACATTTAAATATTGTTACAATCATTGCCACCTGGTGACAACACAAGATGTTCAGTTTTCAAATAAATGCTGTGGGCTTATTGCTTGAGAAAATGATACAATATATTCTTGTTTTAGGGAATCTGTGGTAACAATTACAGGAGGTATTCTGCTGAACATGCCTGGGCTCAGGTCCATAGGGGAATTCTGGAGATCATAGTAAATTAGAAAAAATAGAAATGGGAATTGTACAACCATTTACTTCTCCTTAATTAGGCTGTTTACAAGCAGAGGGTCAGACATACATTTAGTTTCATAGTTGCAACTCATATTCTCTATTTAAAAGAATTGTTTTCATATGGTTTTTTATACATATAGAATTCGTAAATGGTTAGTCATTTTCTACTAATAAGTTGTAAGAGTTGGTAACATATCTTTGCACTGTAGCATATTAATTAACATTTGAATATGTAGAGCAGAATTCTTCTATTTTATTGTATGGGTATGTGTTTTTATCTAGCTTATTCTCATGTCATGCTTTGTGTGCTTGCCAGAAATAGATTGTTGCAGTTGCTTCTAAGACAGCCATTTTGTTATAGGTACAACTGTTGTAACGGAGTTATTGATTCCTAGTAGTTACTGGTTCCTAGTAGTTATTGATTCCTCTCCTATAAAGCAGAGTTACAAACAAAAGTTGTTAAAGAAAATGAAAAGAAAAAAAAGTACAGAAAGCCAAAACTAGCAAAAATATTTTACTCAACCTAAGTGAACATAAGCAAAAATAGTAAAAGTACAGGAAACCTCCCCAGATATATGTAGGATAATGTACCCCATTTCTCAGTGCCATAGCCACTGTTTGTGGTGCCAAAATGCCCCCACAACATGCAAGAGCACCGCCCCCACAACGTGCCGCCGTGGCGGACCTCCCACCCCACGCTACGCCGCTGCCCTTTCTGTAATTTATGAGGATATTAATACTCACTGAAGCCTTATGTGATGATATAAAAGCAAGAGGCTGCAGGCTTTTATACAGGACACAAAACTCTGAAGAGACTTTTAATATCATTATAAACTACAGAAGGGGTACATTATCTTTTATAATACACAAGGAAATGTTGATAAACAAATTAAAATGCAATTAAACCTATTTTAGCACTTGATAAGCATTCTAGATAAAACAGCTTTTCTCATTTCTTTTCTAGAATAAACTCTTGTATCACCTATAAATCTTTATGCTTGTTTACTATATACTAACTTACTTTTAAGAGTTGTAGTGTTGTATTATACTATAGCTAGCTCAGAAAGAATACAATTTCCATATTGTCATGTCACTCACAGTTAGTGGTAGACAGAAGAACCAGTTAGTTTGTCCTTTTGTTTTACATAAAATGACGTGCTGCAGTGTTACCATGTTTTAATGCTGCATCCGATCATAGTGATTGTGATTGGGAGGTGAATTCAGATTTCAACAAATGTGCCTCATATGTTTAAAAGTGCAAGAATTGTTTCCAAACTGCACCCTCTGTTCAACACTATTTTGACTGGGAACCATTTTGTGTTTGGGATGTCTATGCATGTAGACCTACAGTCATATACACTTTCAGGGGTGTGTGTATCAGTCAGATGCAATGGGGTTAATATAAGTTCTTCACTGCAATACAAAGCCTATTACACTAATCTAAGGTTTGCATTGTTTCTCAGTTTTAATTTACCTCAGTTTTTTTTTTTTATGGATTTAGGGGATTGTAAATATATCTAAACCTGAAGTACAATAACAGCGTCTCTGCCTGTCAAGAAACCCAAAGGGGCACATTTACTAAAGTTGAACACGTTTTTCGACTAGTAAATGCAGGAGAAACAGCCTATATTTATCAATATCACTGTTTTCTCCTATTTACTAGACTGTTCAAAAACAATTTTAGCACCCAAAACAATTCTCCACCCTCAGACTGGAGTAAACCTATTATTCCCTATGGAGTTGGTCCTGTCATTCAGCCTAAGTTCAAAATATTTTCCCATCGAAAATATATATCAATCTGTAATGGAAAAGCCCCTCATATCAAAGCATTGCATATTGTGTCCCTGTTAACAAATCAATATTATCAATAACCATTTATTTCAACATTTGACATTTTTATCAGTCCTTTGTTACAAATCAGGGATACAAAAATTGAAAGTGAAATGGGGTAAAATCAATCAATATGGTTGAATTGGTCTTAGTAAATATGCCCCAAAGTCTTACAATTACTTCTATGCCATCCTTTCTTGTTTTATGCACAATGCTATCTAGGGTGGTATATCTGTTTACACAAATTTGTAAGCCCAAAGTATCAATAAAGTTTAATGTACTAGTATTAAGGAATATTTTGCTTTTGCTGGTATCAGTTTGCTGACTGAGGTCTGCTCTTGAACAATGCAATATGTAATTGGTTTCCTTACATTAAGAATATGGCCAAACATATTGAAAAGTTCTTATGAGCTGCTCATTTAATGCATAACATGCTCATATGATATAATAAATACATAGATATGTAACAAAAATCTCCGTAACAAAAACTTTTTACTTATGTCAAAACATGTGATCGTTAAACCAATAAAATATTAACATGCAATGTATAGTTTGTGTCTGCATGTGGTGCAATAATTGTCAAAGTTTTTTGTACCCCCCTCCCCTAACACTTCCCATATAATAACTATTACTTTCAGTGTTAATATGTGCTTATTGTAATTAAATGTTTTAAAATATGTGCAGTGTCAGAGTGTTTGTTCATTAATTTTATATGCATATATATATATATATATTAAAACAAGTCAAACTGTGTTTCACGTGTTGTCATTGCTTTTTACTAAAAATCTTTTTTGTATTTAAGTATACATATTAAAAAAAAGCTTGTTTGTAATGCAATCATAATTAAATCCTGTTCTCTTAATCTGTTTTTTTATTTAATGGTTTTAGCCTTTTAAAATCTATAGCTAGATTTCTAATCTGTTTACATCACAGGTGCTGACATTCTTGTCTTCCAGCCACTTTCTGCCCATGCCCTTCACAAACTCTATATATATTACTGATACCCATCTGGGGTTGAAACAAGAGGAATTCTGGAAGGCACCAGATTATTCCATATCATTCCTATTTCTGTCTAGCATCTTAAAGGAGAACTATAGTCAGATTACATCTTTAAATGTGCAGTACTTATACCTTAGTGAGAAGCGTTTCCCCCCATTAGATGTTTCATGTGAAGCAGGAAGATTTATTAGGCAGCACTGGAAAACTCCTGCACCAGGAAATGTGTGAGATATAACTGCTAAACACGAGAAGAAAAAGCTGCCTGCCTGCTATTGGTTAAGCAGTGTGCTGACCATTTGGCCTCATTTTTTAGGTTTGGAAAGCAGGAGATTACAGAGATAAGATAAATTGTGCGCAGGCTTCACTGTACATTTCCTGGTGCAGGAGTTTATCAGGGCTCTGTAATAAATCATCCAGCTTCAGATGAAACATCTACTGGGGAAAAATGCTTCTCACTAAGGTATACTACTGCATTTGTAGAAATGTAATCTGACTATAGTGCCCCTTTAACAGTGGAGTGGAGGTCCTCTAAGCCAGCCCCTTCTCATAAAGCCCCTCAGACAACAACAATCATCAGTTGTGGTCATTTGCCTCACATTCTCTAAAATTTGTCCTGCCAAAATGCTGCTTCACCAAGCCTGTTAACATCTTTTCCTCTAGGGATGGTTTCCATTTACTCTCTTCCATATAAATAACATTGACATGTTTTAGAAACATCTGTACTCATCACCTGTATTCCTTACATAAATGGCTGCAATATGTCACTACTAGTCACCTGACTACACTTAGAAAGTACTACTTGACAATTCACTTTATGGACGCAACAGTACACTCTTTAGTGAATATGCACAATTGACTTAGCTACACTGTAGCTGAAATGTTAAGTTGAGTGGCTAATTCACATTGGAAGGTAAATTCACTCTTTGATGAATAACTCAACATTAGTCCATATACACATATATTTTTCTCTATAAGTAAGTAAAATGGATCTTTGCTGATGGCAATTCTTGTTTTAGCTTTGTACTAAATGAGAGAGTTGCCAGGAGATTCCTTTTAATCTAAAAGCATTTTAATGTGCAAATGACAATTAAACCAGTACAATCTGTAGTATGTATTTTAATTTACATTTAGTGATTCAGAATGTGGGTTTTTATCTGTGTATTTGTTTGTATACTACGTATGGAAGTTGCTCCTCGCATCTAATGACAAAAACTTCTAAAATATGCTTGCTGCTGGGCATTTCCAACAGTTCTCTAAGCGTCAAATGCCTATGAAATCATGACTGGGTTTTCAGAACAGTCAACTCTGTCAGTCAAGTCACTGACCACTGCAAGCAACTAAGCTCCTTCAGAGGAAGTTGTGAAAGAGGAGTGGCTGCAGAGCACTTTCAAGTATTAATGTCACCTGAGGTGAGACTTTTAGACTCCCACTGCTCTCCCTAAACAGCTATCTCCCTGCCACCCACTGAACCCCAATTCACCTTACTTTTACTGTGGGGCCAGTAGTTGCTTGACAGCAGAGATCAAGAGGTAGTGGGCAGCCACACAGTGCCCCTCTGGTATATGGCACCCCGGGTGGCTTCCTCCTCTGCCCAAACCTAGAAATGAGACTCAGTGGCCAATATAAAAAAGGTTTATAATTTAATATTACCTGAAAATAAGTAAACTACATTTAATGCAAAGTTGAATATGGTCAGTGACAATGAAATGAACTGCTGGAGCCTTCAGTTCAAGTTTAAAGGAACTCTAAACTTCCATTATGATCAAAGTTCATAACATATGTATATAAGCACTGAAGTTAATTTTGATAGTTGCAAGTTCCTAGTTACAATGCAGAATTACATTGATAATACATGTATACATTCCTATTGTAACATTTCTTAAAAATGCCATTGTACATTAGTCCAGCCCCCTTGTCCCCACAGGGTACATTTGCTTGCATCTCATTTGACTTTCAATCAGCTGCAGGAGCACCCAAATTTATAACCAGCACAGGTAATGATAAACTGTAAAAGGGAATTTTTACAGTAATGCCTTATTATAGATTCAGAAGACTTGAATGCCTGCCACAGAGAGCCATGCTTCTATGCCTTCAAAATGAATGGTGATCTCAATGCCTAGAATGCTCCAAATACTGCATTCATATCTGCTCCATTACTGGTTTAGGGCAAGATCAGAGGTTTAACATTTTTTCACAGTTATTGGGAAAATGGTATGTTGTCACTTTATAGGCAAGTGTGACAAAAGAAGTTCATAAACACAGTTTTATTTATTTGATAAGGACCATGTTGGCTATCTCAGTTTTCTTTGAATCAAACTAGTTTGCAACAAATTGCCCAGTTTTCATTTAATCAAATTAGGAGAGGGGTAAATGATCAGATCAGCTCCTCTGTTAATGGCACATTATGTAAGTAACAGTTCTGTATAACATTAATGACAAAAACCATGTAAAAGAATGCACTACCTGCCCCACCTTAAAATGAATGGGGCGTAGCAGCTAACACATTTACAGTTTTACTTATTTCAACAAACAAAGCTGCTTGTGGGTTCAGTCACTGAAACATCAGAATTTACAGAAATGGAGAAACATTGCCTGATTTCTTAATCTCAGTTCCCATTGAGTATTGGAATGTGGTGTAGAGAAACCACAATTGTGCACCATTTCTGCAGTGTTTCACTACTACAAGTATGTAGGGTGTGTTTTTGTGGCACACATTTTCCCTATAATAAAAGAGCACCCTCTTAGTAGCAATGTGTCCATACATTGATTTTTTTTTTTTTGTAGCATCCAGTACCATAGCACTAAAATGAATGATTGATTTCAGATTAATGAAACTCCATGTTCTGTCACCAAACCTCAATCCAACTAAAAATTCTATGGAATGAGCAGGAAAAAGCTCTTAGTTGCAGGGATCCAGGACTAGCCAATTTACCACAACTTTGGGAAACCTTGGAAAAAAGAGTGAGCATCATCCCTGTGGAACATTTTGACACCTTGGTAATATTTTTGCCTTTATATAACCAAGGCTGTTATGTATATACATATATAGTCAGCATTGCTTACAGTATGTTGTACACAAATTTACCTCCGGTATTCCTTGACAAGCTAATGACATTAACTTAGAAAACATATATAAAAAAATTGCCTTGTTATATACAATCATTACGATTATACCTGTAATGACAATTAACTGCTTACAATTAATGCTCTGCAGCTTTTAGAATATTTGTATTGTGAAGTAGAATTATGGTGCTATTTAAATGTCTACTTGGGGTTTTCTGATTGTTAGAATCATTTACCAAGATTTTGGCTGCCCTCTAGTGATAGTAACTTTAATAGAGTTCTAGAAATTTCATCACAGGAAAAACAACAATGTGACCTAGTTTATAAAAAAGGGTTGTTTCTTGGTTAGAGTTGTTGTTCTCCCAGCCAGCAAGGGGATTTCCCAATGGGATTTTGAAAGAGAGAGACTACAATCTTGTTAAAAAAAAAAGTACAGCTGGAGGTAGGAGACCTCTAGGACATGTAGTCCTGCAGAGCTTCTGCTGTAGCTATTTTTGAGAATAATAATACAGACACTCCTGTGGTAGGTGGCCCTAGGTGAGTGTCTCTGGACTTACTGCCAAAGAAGTTTAGCCATAATAGCCATACTTTAGCGGTAAGCATAAGGGTAGCTTTTGTTATAGGACACAGTAGTACATGCCAGTTTAGTGGTTTGGGAGTCGACAGCCCCATGCTGCAACAGAAGTAAGTAGCTCACAGTGTGAGTAATAGAGAACTTTGAGAGCCTCATTGACTAAAGTGTAAATTCACCTGTCGAATTCACCTTGCTACAATTTGAGTCACATTGCCAAAATAGAAACAAATTCACTTCTCAGGATTGACTAAGTGGGGAATACTGTTGGATGCGTAGTGTGGCATAGTCAGGTATATAGAAGTAGGATGAGAAGTTTTGCAGTGAGGTGAATTTGACAAGTGAATGACAGTGATGTCAGTCTCATCATATCCCACTAACTGTATTCTGTGAAGATTCTATTGCTATGTCACCTTGTCCCTAAATCATGTTGTCACTTAGTCACAGTCGCCATTGTCACTTTTGAATGAATAGTCGCCTTATGCAACACCGGAGCCATGCCATCAATCCCCTAATTTGCCAGTCTGAAGTGGCAAAGTCAAACAGGTGAATTTGGTGCAGTTTACCTAATCACATTCGCACCACTGCATTTTATTCAATGTTAGAAGTACCTGTGTGCATGCAAGCAAAATGATGTGAAGAGTTCCAGAAGTTCACATCTCACAGTCACCCAAATTGATCACATGTTCGCTATATTGCAGAGTTTGCTCAATAAAAGAACATGGGGAAGTGGAGAATAGATGCCAATTCACAGCTCTATGCAACTATTCGGATTTTAGTCAATGAGGCTCTGAGTGTCCAGAATAGGGCTTCTCTTTCCAGTGGATTACTGCTGTGTTGTGTCATTTATGATCACTGCCTGAGCTCCAATACTACCGTGTTTCCCTGATAGTAAAACACCCCGATAGTAAGATGTATCGGAGGTGTTAAGGGGTTGGCCAATATAAGGCATACCCCGTATGTAAGACGTAGCGTACGGGGTATGCCTTATGGGCAGTGACGTAGCGTGGAGGGGGTGGTCCTGGGGGCGGCATTTTAGTGCAGGCGTGCAGTTCAGAGGCAGGCGGGTACGGAGGCGGGTGCCTCTGATTGGCCCAGCGGCTCCAATATAAGACACCCCAGAAAGTAAGACATAGTCGGACTTTCGGGGGTAAAAAGAATAAGACGCTGTCTTACTTTCGGGGAAACACGGTATGTTCACATCTTGGTGACACTTTGTCCAGAGAGATGTCTGTGTTGGTCAAGATATGCAATTACCACCTTGTAAATAATTTTTCTGTTAATTCAAGTTACATAAGTAATTTTAAGCAACTGTGGACTATACCATCTGGTTTTGTGATAAGGGAGTACTGGGTAAAAGTGGCCCAAGGGCCTCTGCCATTTGGCTAATTCCTCACAGTATATAATTGCATATGAAATCAAAATTCATATTAGATGAGATTTCCCTTTAAACCCAGCTATTATTGTACAGAAGATCTATGTGAAATATCTCATGCCCCTTTCCATAGCACTCCAAACACTCAATACCCTCCCTTTGTTTTTTATAAAAGGGCAACCACAGCTGGTAATAAATTAGAGATTTAGATCTATTTAGCTCCCCTCTGCCTTTCCATATGACTTACAGTACCTCTACTTGCTTTATATTTGCTTTTGTTTTGTTTTACTGCACTGAGTCTCAAATTAGTAAAAAATAATGAACACTTGCGCTATGTATGTAGTCAGTAACCACTCAGTCCCAGTGTGGTTTTTATTGTAATACTCCTGGTCAGCTGCCCACTCTCATCTCCACAGGTTTCTTGGTATCAAAAATATGCAAAGAAGGTGGAAAGACAAGTGGAGTATAGGTGATACCTTTTATTGGCTAACTGAATAGATGGTAAATGCAAGATTTCCACACTACTCGGGTCTCTTCTTCAGGCATGGTATGGACTGAAGATGTTGCAGTCCGGTTGTTCCAGTTTCTTAAAACAAGTTTTCAGAACTATAAATATACAGTGTATTGTGGTATCTTCCATCTGAGAGGCAGTAGACTGTAGCACTGTGTTAGCCATAGATATAAGCAGAGACAAGTGGAGTATAGGTGATTCCTTTTATTGGTAACTGAATAGATGGTAAATACAAGCTTTCCACACTACTTAGGGGGTCATTCCGGCAGCTCCGAATTTTCTGTCCCGAATTCACTTATAGCGAAGTCCCATTATAAAGTCGCGACTGCGACTAAAAAATTGCCGCGGTCGCAATTTTATAATGGGAGAATTGTCGCGGTCGCGACTTTATAATGGGAGTTCGCTATAAGTGAATTCGGGACA
>JAKJJM010004899.1:0-12888 GCA_021901965.1 Pipa carvalhoi
ACAGACATGGGAAAAGTGCATTACACAATACAAGTGAGTAACTTACAAGCATAAAAACACTTTAAGTGCCAGGTTATGATTGACACAAGAGGTTGGAGGACCCTGCCCCGCAACGCTTACAATCTAAGTGATATTTGATATATGAAGAGTAAGTTTAATATCTGTACGCAACTGAAGATAAAAACTGATAAAGGAAGTGGCTTAGTATAAATTTCTCTATCTTTTTAGAAACATAATGTTATGGAGAGAAAGGATAAAGAATCAGAATAAAAAAAAATGATTAAAAACCTACATGTCTTTTGTGGGGAAATCTAACACAACCACAACCCAAACACAGGCAGTACAAAGCTGCAATCTAAGGGAACCATGCGAACCACTATGGCTTAGGCCTAACCATCTCTTTCCCAAACCACTTCCTCTAGTTGCATTTCTGGTTTTCTACAGCCTGCTACTGTGGTCTCTTCCATCCTAAAATTGCTGTGTGACTTTGTGTTACCTCCAAATATACACATGGGATCTCAGTATCAAAATGAATAACAGTAATATATTCTGATAAGCAGATCTGTTTAGCTAGAAAGAATCACATTCATAAATTCAAAGACAATTTGGATTACCTTATTACTATAATGGAATTACTTAAATGCTTATACAACATTGTACAACTGGCATTGATCATCAAAAATCTACTGACATATGCCATTATGAAATCTACTGACAAATACCAACTATCAATTAATGGGCACCCTTTAATATGACCATTAACCAAAAGAAAAGCCTTTTAAATCGTTCTCAACACAGTTACTGTCTTTTTCTAAAATGTTTAGGAGCTAATGTATGAGCCACATATTTATTGTTTAAGAAAGAGGTGGCAGATATAAAATTTTTAGAAGCAATGCTTACCTGGGTCTTGTTCAGCCCTCTCCTACTAAAGCCATTTATTTATGTTTTTAAACAACAAAATAATCTAATTATAGAAAATCCCAATCTTTGATTCAGTTTCCCTTCAAGATCACAAGACAAAATTTGACCTGCATTAAATTTGACAGTGTAAAATGTAGTGGAAGTGGGTGGACATTTCATCTGTTAAAAATAAATTGTAGGGACCATCAAGCTGATGCAATTTCCAGCATCCAAGAGGCAAGCCAAGATGAGGCTGCTGTGGAATGTAGTTTGCAACAGTTAAGGGGCTATACAATACTTGAAAAAGTTCAATATGTTAGCTACCACAAGTAAGATGTGGGAGTAGTCCCTTGGTATAGTTTTGAGCTACTGGTCCTACTACTGGTTTAATGTGCACTTTCTTGTGCAGATTTTGTACAGCAAGAACCTATATAAGATATTTGGCCTACATCTGAAAGTAAGTCTTCGCTCACGCTCCTCCCACACTCATATTGACTTTTTAGTTACATGATTTTCATAATTTAAATCAGTTTGTCTGTAGGAAATACTTCCTTGGAACTGGCTGTCCCCACCTATCTTGGATATGTCACTCATCATTAGAGGTCCAGTATGAGACATGTTTACAAATTACTGGGAAGCAGGAAAAGCTTTGTTAAAATAAAGTTGGAAGAGGAGATGAATTAAATACCATGGATTAAAGTCTACTGATAAAATAGCAAAATATATTTTATAGCACATAGAAATATATAGGTTAAGGGCCTGATTGACTAAAGGGTAAATTCACCTGTCAAATTTACCTCGCTACAATTCGAGTCACATCACCAAAATAGTTACAAAGTCACCTCTCATTATTGACTAGGTGGAGAATAGTCTTCTCGAACAAGTGGAGAGCAGTGAACATTGTTGGATGCGTTGTGTGGCGTAGTCAGCTGAATAGAAGTGTGGAGCCCTGCCATCAGCCCCCCAATTCGCCACTCTGATGTGGCGAAATCAAATGGGTGAATTTGGAGTAATACACCTAGTTGAATATGCTCCTTCGACACACTCCACCGCTTAGTCAATAGTAGAAGTACCTGTGCACATGCACATATTTGATGCAAAGTGCTTCATAGTCATTCGAATTGGTCGCGTATTCACATTGCAGAGTTTGCGAACATGTGGAAGTGGTAAGTAGATGCGAATTCAGAGCTTTACGCAACTATTTGGCCTTTAGTCAAGAAGGCCCTAAATCTTCTATTTTCCTTTAAATAGAAACAATAAAGATGATGGATTGTGAGCAGAGATTATCCCACTACTATTTATTTCTATCTACGCATGTGTGGGAATTGCCATATTATTTTCCTAAGTAAGATCCCTCTTCATAGATTTCAAAAGAACAATATCATCATTGATTGTTGGGGGCGAAATTTAATAAACTTCGAAAAGCCCGATTTCGATTTTCCGAGTTTATCGCGCGAGATTGTGCGTTGTTCCCAAGAGATTATTGTGCAAGTTTTTCAATCAAGTTATTCAAACTAATTTTTCGATGGAAAGGCAGCCATACTTTACATTAGTAGTATGGCTACATTTCCATTGAAAAATAAGATCCTTGGGGCGGTATTTATTAAGCCCGAAAAGACTCCACCGGAGTCTTTTCGGGCTTAATAAAGGCAGTCCCGATTTCCATATTATGGAAATCGGTGTTTCTCCATTTCCATAATATGGAAATCGGGTATTTGTACCAATCCATAGCCATAAATTATAATGGCTACGGATTATTTCGGTACAAGTACCCGATTTCCAGATTATGGAAATTGAAAAATACCGCAGTAAAGTCGGAAAGACCGGTACCGGTCTTTCCGACTTTCATAAATACCGCCCTTGTAGTTATTGTTTTATAAAAGGGATATTATCACCAGGAGAAAAAGTTTCTGCTTGTGTTTCAAATGGGTGTATATATTTTAAAGAAGATTCACACTGAAAAAATGATTTACTGCAATGCTGAAACAGTTATGGAAACCTTTTGCGCTTGTGTAACAAATAATTTGCCTGTTTCTTCACAGTAGTCCATCTTATCTTCTGACTCTTATAAAGGTTACCTTTATAACAAAACTTGTCTTAGGCTATGGAGCTACAAAGAAACTATTGTTTACATCAGTGCAGGCTCGTGAGCTTATTAGCTGGGCTTTAACAAAAAGACCTGTGCAAAGTACTATTAAGTACTGCATTGTGTCATTCACAGGGAGTAATGAGAACTACCATATTTAACACATGTGTATTCTGCAGGCAGGTTGTACTGCTGTATCAGATGTACATGCTACACTCTATGAATAAAATCTGTCAATAATAATTTGCACAGAATTAATGGCAGCAATAGAAAATTCGAGTATTATGGTACAGTTTTTGTCCCTATAAGTTCTGACCTTTATACGCACTGTCTCTATTGTGCATTCTAATGCACATTAATGCAACTAGCACACAGCTTATTTTGATTTCAGATCTCCCAGCTGGTGCTTGGTGTCACTTCAGCTGTTCAAAGACCCCCCCCCCTTTCTCCCCCCCAACCTTTATCCTTTGTACAAAAAGACAGAAATGACACTATCCCAGCCAACAACAAAACCTGCACCTTCCAAACACACATACACAAAGTGCAGACCCATCCGTCACTGAGCTTCCTGAGGAAATTAGAACTAGCAATGTCTCTGAATTCAGGAAGGTCCAGCCATGCTGAAATATTTATATTCACTAGGAATGGGAATCAACAAACTCAAACAGATATGGAAAAAAGGCATATTGTTATCACCAAGCACTTCAGCTATTGCCCCCTGCACACCAATCGTCAGCTAGTCACTCAGTCAGTGGGAATTATATAGAACAGATTATATTGAAAGAGTAGTTGTTGCAATAAGCTGTTTAAAATAGAGGAACAGTTACAAGGGCCATTAGAAATGAAAGGATGAATTATACAGTCCATATCTAGCAGCAGGAAATCATATTATTTAAGGGTCCCCAGACCACAAGACCATAACCAGGCAAGATTTAAAAATATCTTAGCTGTAACCCAGTGAGGTCATTAGTGACTGAGTAATGGAGTCTTCTGTGCTCTGCATAAGAGTATAAACCTAATACTTCATCAGTTCTGTAGAAATGCATTGTTAAAGAAGAACTAAAGCTTGTTTGTGACTAGGGGTGATTCTTAAGGGGGAGAGGGGAAATACTTACTGATCAACTCCTTCGCTATAGAGCTGATCTTCTTTTCTGCTTCTGTTCACTTCAGCGCCCCAGTCCTCTTCACTTCCTGCTTCCTCTTGAACATCAGTGATTTTTTTTTCCTTCTGCTCATGCTCAAATTGTTCCAAGTATGCGCTGAAGAAAAAAAAATGTTGAAGAGTAGGCGTAAACCGGAAGAGGACTGTGACGCTGCAACAGAAGAAAAGAAGATCGGCTCTATGTTAAAGCAGGAGCCAGCGGTGGAGTAAAGGAGGGGATCAAGTAAGTATTTCTCCCCTTGAGAATCACCTCTAGACATAAACAATCTTTGGTTCTCCTTTGTTTTGTATCAGAAAATCATATAAAGTGCTTGTCTGACTCACAAAAATCTTTTTGCTACTTAGTGTCTGACTGGCCTACCAAGACATCAAGGAAATATAAAGGAGAAGAAATATCCACTAATAAATAGGCTCTATGGTCTTCTGTTTACTGGTAAGCCCCATCAAAACAGTCTCACGCTGTATTAAGCAAATGCCATGAATCCACTGAGCACCCATTGTGCCTGTCCATAAAAGATATGTAGCTTGCACTAACCTAAAGTGGTCATGCAGGCCCCTACACTGCCCTGATATTTTAGTTTATGCAATAAGCATCAGATTTATCAGATGCCCTCCCAAAATAATACCCCCATTGTCCCAAAGCCATCACATGTGCCTCATTGTGCATCAAGGTGCAAAAACATTTGCAGGCACCCTCATGCTACATACTATGTGTGATGGCCGAAAAAATATGCAGAACAATGGAGGCCAGTATGAAAGCACAGTGTTGTCACTGTCTGGCAAATTATAGCACAACGGAAGATTGAGCAAGTAGCAGTGGCACAAAGGGGGTATAACAGACACATAACAGCATTTTTTTCATAAAATGAGGGTAAATATGTGCTTAACCAAGCATCATAGACTCTATTCTACAAAGACAAACAGAGCTTTGCAGAATGATCCCTTTTACTTTCAGAACGGAACTTTTCTAAGGAAGATAAAGGTAAGTACGCTAAACATAAATATTGGTAAAATAAAGATAACTTACCCCGAGTACTCATGCTATAACAACATTTTGGGTGTACACATATATATACTCCATTCATCAGGAGGAGGATGGCAGTTTCAGAAGATTATTTGTATATAGCCAAATGGTTTTCCTCCATGTAACTTTAATAATTGGTGTAGAATGCCGCTATTTCACCAACGTGGCATGCGTTTCTCCCTACACTGTACCGTGCAGTGGAGTGAAAACTGCACCCGATTAGCTTTGCAGGTAAAATGTAAGTTTGGCAGCTTTTTCAATTCCCAGAGACTGTGAAACATCAGCCCTGCAGAGTAATTTTTGGCCACATCAAATGACCAAGTTACTCAGCTACATTAAAATCTCATTCAAGCTGTCTTTAAAATATGTACAAATGAATGTACAGAATCAAAAATGTCATGTCTCATACACGAAAACACAAAGATGTCAGATTCTATATTATCGGCGGTGTTAACGGCTGATGTTATCACAGTTCTTATTGATTTCAAGGATGAATCTATAACATATCACTTATTAATGTAGATCTGGACCGGCTTAATCTCTTGTTACCAGTAAAATAACGCTTCAATCAATATACACATGGTATATCAATTAAAATTTTCTGAACAATTAGTGTTCACATTATTAGTTATATTTAATATTTACTATTTGCATGTTAAACGTCACCAATATCTATTTTTGACTTCAAAAATAGGAAATCAGAGGAGGAGTGTTTATAGATCTCATCTTACGTGAATACCTACACCACCATTGTATGGGGTGAATATGGGTAAACTTTTTGTTTTAGTCTGATTATGTCAAAGCAGTCTGCACATGTGTGATTAAAATAAATCCTGCCATTGATTCTGCAAGACTGGATATGATGGAAGCAGTTATGTTCAATGTGAGTATATCATAAACATATGGTCAACCTCAACAATGGACCTTCCACACCTCTACTAGTATGAATCGACAAATATAATATATGTATTGTCTCATTTAAAGATATTAAATATATAATTTACCTTGGGTAATATTTATCAAATACAATATCAAGAGGAAAGACAAAATTCATACACCATATGGTATGCACATGCTCCAGTTTCATCCTTGGTATTTAACCCTTGTGAAGAAAGCCATGAGTTATTTTGCATTACTTTATATTTATTTTTGTCAAGTTTCTACAGAGGTTTATTAGAAGTGTGCCACATCTTATGTAGGTGTAGTTTGTCTTTCTAGAGTCAAGAAAGTCAGAATAAATGATGTGTAAATGGGCAGAGCGTAGTATTTTAAACTAGATAAATATTTGTAAAAAGGGTCAATAGGTTCAGACTTTTAGAAAAAAAATTCTAAAATGTTAAAATATGTCCCGGCCTGTATTATTCTTCAATAGAAATAAAAGATCTGAAGCCTGATGCTTAATTTATACTGTTATGTATTGGTGCCATCGAATTTGAGGCAGTGTAGAATCTACAGGCACAGATTTAAGTATGTATGTAAATTTGATATGATGTCATAATACTGCGAAATAGGAGGCAGAGGGAGAGAAGCAGTGGGAGGGTTTCTGCACTCTCTTCCTTTCTAGTGAGTACTGCTCTACAGGTCAGAATCATTAAACCCAATGGCAGCTGCAGTGAAACCAGAGATTTGTATGATTAGGTTCCCACCAAGCTGCCCCTAAATTACCTGCACTAATGTGCTGACCCAAATAATCCAGTTTTTCCTTTGCAGGGAAAATGGTGTAAAATACTTCATCACGTATCTATACGGCCAATTTTCTGTGCGCTGCGAGCGAGCGACGTATTGAAATACAGAGAGATTTACAGCGCTGCCTAAACACTTAATGGAAAAAAGAGCAAACTGCAAATATACTTCATTCAGATCTTATTTGAATCTCCACACTTAGTGGTTTAGGACCCAGACCTGTCAAGGTAGCAATGTGCAGGAATAATAATTAGTAATCGGTGCTACAGAAGGAGGACATATATAAGAACACCCTTCCCGTGTCACACAGCATTTGTACAAGCTCTCTGAGATTTGGTTGTGCGGTCCTATCGAACTGAACATCAGCCACGGCAAATAACAGATCCAGATCCTCAGTGCAACTCATTAAGACCAGTTTTTTCTAATCTTTCATTGATATAATAAATGAGCTTGCCGCTCACAACGCCGCTTTATAGCGCGAAAGATATATCTTTGTTGATACCTCTTTCCCTGGCCTACTCTCATGTCATGCTTCTAAATCTTCTCCCTTTACACATCTGGGCAAACATGAATAATAAATGGATTGAGGCAGATATGAACTGTAGCAAATTTGTGCTGCGAAATGGAACAAAACTGTATTTTGATTGGAACTCGACAAATCTGAGCAGGAAAATAAATCAACCTTTAAAGCCCACAGAATGCATTCACATCACCATATTCAGCCTGTTACACTCGCTCACTCTGTTTCACCTGGTTATTAAAAACTATTTTTGACTCAGAGAGAACGAAACAAGCAAAATTTAGCAAAAAAATAAATAAAATCACCCATCTGTTGCCTAATTTCTTTTTCCACATTTTGCCAGCAAAATTTTATTTAAAATCACAAATGATTATAGTGGCTCAATAAAATTTTAATTACAGCGTCTGAAAATTGTTTTATCAGTGACGCTGTGAATATGGGAAAAATGCCCCAGAAATGGGTGGAATATATATTTTTTTTTTTTTACAAAATTTAATCCTAAGAACTGCACGGCATTTACTCAACAAGTAAAATATCCCGGGAAAAATATATTAAAACATAGCTTAAATATATCTGGTATTTATCAAAGCGAGAAGTCACACTTTAACAGGATTTTGTGCCACAAAATGGCAAAAAAATATCATTTTCTCAATGCCAAGTAAGGGCATGCCTGTTTTTGTTAATGTGTTTATTGTTAATAAAAGTGGCAGAAGAGAAAACATTAACAAAAACGTAACCTTTAAAGTCAGTGTATTGGTCAGTAGCATTATGATAAATACCCCCTTATAGTGTAAAAGTAGACAGGATGAACATTTTTCACATACCTTGTTTTTTTGACACAGGTGCTGGATGAGCAATAAATAAGACAGGTTATACGTATACACTCAGTGGCTCTGTTTTTATCACAAAAATGTGCAACATCACTTCTGCTTGTATTCTTAGTAGTGGTTTCCATTCATAATATTGATATATGAACACTGACATTAACTGATCGTTGTAAGCTGTTAGTAACAATTCAAAATGATTTATATAAGATAACACAGTTATAGATTCCTATTGTAATCTTACTCCAGCCCATTTGACCCTGCAGGGTCCATCTGCACACTTCTGATTGGACTTTGCTTTGTGCCTGTTCCATAAGCTGCAGGTGCATTATACATTCTAATTAGCGCAGCTGATGATAAACTGTGAAATGAAAGTGTTACACCAATGCCTTGTTAAAGATGTTTTCTAAAATGTATGCAATATTTATAAAAATGAAGTTACAAGAATAGATAACACAGCATAATCATGTAGTACATACATATTCATCTAAAGGGTTTAGTACTTTTGCTACTATTTTCAAAATGATATAACACCACTTCTTTGTAAATACAGTGAGTACACATCATCTATATATCAAGAAGCATGCGTTTTATTCTACTGGATGTCCACCATAAATGATACCAAACAAATGACATCAGTTCCTCAGTTCCTGATATTCATTCTTTTCAATGTGATTCTTTTTGGTTGACAATGATTTTGAAAGACATTACTCCATCCGATTTATTTTACTGTATTTCATGCCAATTAATTACATTGGCAAAATACTGGGTTTTTTTTTTTATTTTGATTCCATGACAATGCTTTCTGGCCTATAATATATTTTAAAATACAATAGAAGAGCAATTCGGAGTAATGTTCTCTCTTCTATTTACGTGATAATATTACAAGAAGAGTTATGACAGCACCATGACTTTTTAAAGCCCTACACAGTAGGGAAACTTCACACAACACACAAAAAAACAGGTATTTGCATAAAATTGCATCTCACTCACCGCATTGGATTGAATTACTACTATTACCTCTTGAACAGTCACTCTCGCAGTTGCATCTACTCTCAACTCAATTCTAATATAGTCAGCTGGTTTTGAGAACATCAATTTCTATGTTTTCTATGTTTTGACTGACTTGGACTAAAAACAGATTTAAATTGAGTATGTTTATACAATATTTTACCATTTAGCTGGAAGTCAGGTAGTGAGCAGTCTGTTGTGTGAAATAGGCCTAAGGTTCCATTCTTTCTACCAATAAGAGCTTCATTTCACTACCATCTTTCAAGAGCTATTTAGCACCAGCGCATACATTTGATCATATCTTCCAAATGTATTGAAACACTGCACTAAAAATCAATGAAACTAAAAGCATGACACTTTTGTAAACTCAACTAAGTTAAACAAAACTGTAATTATTCACCATTTTTTCTCAGCAACCCCGGCCAGCGATGGTTTTATTACAGGATAGGACGCTGAGCTCAGAAACAAGGATGTTCAATTTTAGGCGCCCTAAAGGTTACATCTACAACACTCAACAGATTGTGAGTTGTACATAACAACACTCCAGGGACATGAAATTTTACATCTCTAAGTAACAGAGGTTTTCATGAATAATACAACAGTGGTACAGACTAAGGAAATACTTAAGCATTGGTCTATAAACACCAGGATTACAGAGAGAAATCCTTTAAACTTCTTTGGGCAGGCGTTAACAATTCTGATCTGTTCGCTTTGGAACAGATCAGGCCTTGGAATCTGTGCTATCCTGAAATGAAGCCATACTTAACAAAATCTTCTTTGCTGTCATCTTGTTCCATTTAAACCACAGTTTACTGATTGCAAATGCCTGCCCGAGAAACACTCAAAAGCAAATATGAAAGCAAACAAACAATTGCAGAAGCAACAAGCACTTTCTAAATTCTCGACATCTAGGCTAAGCACAAACACTGCCCCGATGGCTAAAATCTACCATTTACAAAGAAAAGTGCAACTGTTTCTTCTAAGGTCTCATTCACATTGGATTGATTTGATTGACTTAACGAATCCTGTAATTAGCGTTGATGTCCAAACCAAGCTGCATGAATTGAGTTGAAGCATGTGTCACAATTAGTTGCAGCAATATTGCACAATGTGCCTCTCTGAGGTAACCACTACAAAGTGAACAATTTTCCCATTCTCCTTCTGCAATACATCCAATTTTTCCTAACAAATCAGACCAACAACATTGTATCACACATTTCTGATTTTTTTAAAGACCAAGCAGCTTGAAAACTTTATTTTTAAGACATTATGGGGCATATTCATCTCAAGGCAAAATATGTCTCAGCCAAGCTTCAACAATTTTGTCTATTCATCAAATGTATTTACATTACCACCTTCCTTTTCCATATTCATTTTTAACTTTCAGTTTCTGATTTTATTATACTATGTCTTTTTTTTTTAACCATAGCAATATTTGTCATCTTTCACATTAGTTTTTTCTTATAGTGCCAAAAAAAAGCTTGCTACTCCAAATCTGCCATTACAGAATATATTCGATAAAGTATAGTTTTAAAGGAGAAGCAGCAAATTCATGTCAAAATGCATTGAAAATTAAATTGGAATAATCAAAGTAAGCATTTTCTGTTATTGCTCTTGAATCACATATACTTTATACCATTCGTTTTTTTATGAATGGGGCATAAGAAAAAATATTATGGCAAATCAAAACAAATAGGGCAAGACTATGATTTTGCCCCTTGATAAATGTAAACAATAAACTAAGACATTGGTGGATCTTCACGTCGGCCACTGAAAAAGGTCAGTGTAAAGAATATGGAGTTGATGTTTTTCATTTTTGTTTGTCAAGTAGTAGATATGTTTATTCTGTATCATGGACATAGACCTAGCTTAACACAGATTGGCAGAAAATATAGTTTAAGAACACCTAAAAAGCTTCAGGTTGGAATACTAATTAATAACCATTGTGAGAGCTATACAAACATATTAAACACAAAAAGGCACCTTGCCTCTCTTTACGTCCATGAATGTGTGGAACAGATTGATTCTATATTCCAACCATCAATTTTCCAAAGGATAGAAATGTATTTAACATGAAAGACATGTTTAATTGCCTTCTTAGCTGCTTGGTCTTAAAGTAAACGATAACCATTATAACATCATCCAATGTGTCTTTCTTTTCTATAAAAATCTTCCAATTTTTAAATATAGCCAAAGACGTGAAGAGGATGATGAAAATGGTTCCTTTAAACTCAGATTCTAAGAGAAGGTAAGATGAATGATATTTATTTAGATCCTATGAACAGATCTGAATCTAAAATGACCTCATCTGTCATTTAGCTGAATAGGTGGGTGAGACAAATGATTTAATCCTCTATGTATATATTACTTATTTTCTAAGTGCCATAATGCCTGGCATATTAACACTGTTTACTGTTGTGTCAGAGATGGCAGAATAACATGTACCAAGCTTGACCTATAGAGGATTTACAAAGAACAAAGTGCCCTGGAGACTATATGCAATTTGCTCCATGCTAAAACAGTATACATGCAGAATTTCTAATAAATCACATGCGCCACCTATCTCTGACTCAGTGCTGTCTACAAAAGCCATTTGGGTCCATAATCCTTCAGAAGCCAAGTCCTTATGTTAACTTATCAATGATTAGAACAGATAGTGAGATAAAGAAGACAGAGATATTAAGTGGAATTAATTGCAGTAGGAAGTGATGCATTTTAGATGGACTTACAAATTTATGATGTCATAAGCAATAATCAGCCTGATTAGTGATTTAACACCTGATAACATTAACAGTTTACTCTTTAAAGTTTATTTTCACCATCTGTATTGCAGTCATCATCCAATCAGCACTTGCAGACGGACAGGTGGATTATAGCAAATCAGTATAATAAGGGTTGGTTTGGAACTCTGACAAACAGCCTTTGTTGAAATCTACATAATCCTACAGACACATGGAAGGAAAACACCATTAGATCATCTGGAGTCCTACATTTTCTCTGAAATGTGCCCAAATATTTAGCTATTTAGATTACAAAGAAGAATAATTAAACTCATGCTTTACGAATATCGTTGGGTGATTCGCTCATCCCAGATTACTATACAAAAATTCACTTGAAATTTATAGATGTAGATGAAAAAAAAAAAAGAAAGTACTGTGTGCGTATGGATATAATAAAAACCGTATACAATAATTTATCCCACAGCTACCGCTGATACCAGAATTAAAAGAAATATCAGTAAAGAAGGTTGTAAAAGGGAAGAAAATATACTGATATAGTACTGCACAGTGAGTATGAAATGCAGACACACTTACTTGTAAGAAAGACCTTTCAAAATTTCTGCCTTAAAATGTACCTTTAAATGTCCGGGGTTAGTAAAAATTCATCATTCTGTTGATTAATTAGATCTGTAGTAAATGCAGACAGGTGCAACAGGCACTATGTGATTAGGCATTAAAAATTCAGAGTTTGAATAGAAAATATAGTTTACTTTTTCTTTTTTTTATCAGTTAAGAGGTATCTTTGTATTTATTTCTAATATCTGAATAGTATACAGTAGTTTACTGATCTAAATGAGCTATCTGTTGTAGGTATATATATATATATATATATATATATATATATATATATATATATATATATATATATATATATATATATAAAAAAAAATAAAAAAAG
>JAKJJM010004906.1:0-10357 GCA_021901965.1 Pipa carvalhoi
TTCAATGTAGAACACAGACTGGCTTGTGTGCTTTGAAGCTTGGTGACAACCAGTGGGAACATAACGTAAGATATAGCTTTGTGGAAATACGGACATACAAAACAAAAATATACCATAAAGCACCATGCAGAATAAAATTATCTGTAAAAGAACAAACAAGAGGAAACATAGATAACAGGCAATAGAAAATAGGCTCTGATTAGCAAAAAAAGCAGAATAATGTGTTATATTAATTTCAATGACCTACCCGTCACCATCAGCACTAATAGATGGTGCAGGAGCAGGAACAGTAACTGTGCCCACATTATCCAGTTTGATCTGAATGGTGGTACTTAAGGGGCTCTTCAGATACCTTCTCTCAATGTTCCTCTCCAAGTCAGTCAGTCTGGTTACTGCTATATCTAGAGGGTTGTCACTCTTTCGTTCTAGAGCTTTTGGGTTGGCTCGTTCATCTCCTGTGTGTTGTCCATCGTGTTCCATGTGCCATTTAGAAACTGATTTATGCTCATAATATACCAAGTCTTCTCTTTCAGATGCAGGCTCTGGACACATCCAGCCCTAAGCACCAATAGAAAAGATAGTATTGTATTTCTATTGCTTTGCTTTTATTTGTAGTACTGAAATATTATCAGAATCACTTTCTGACTTCCTAAGGACTGAACATGGAAAAATGTGCTGTTTAGAGTTTACAGTTACAGCATTACAGTTTTCTAGATAAGTTGGTGAGCATTGTCTTTAATTATCAGATCAAAATCGGAAATCCTGCCTTTGTAAACACTGGTGAATATTGCTTCTGTGTTTTAAAGATTTTCTCCTTCTTACCTATTCTTTTCATCTTACCTTTGTAATTACCTTTTGTACATACATTTTCACTTTATGTACATGAAAAATAAAGTAGTCTGCAAGCATTTCATACTGCAGAATAGGTCTAGTTATCAAGGTCCTCTACTTCTCCTTGTCTATCATTGCAGGAGTCATTTTTCACACCACCAGCTCTCTCTTCAGATGCCATCTCAACCAAAGACCGATATCAAATGATTTAATCACCTTTTTATTCATTGGAATTTTTTTATATTACCCATTCCTTCACTTCCTTCTGAATCCCATCATGAATCTACCCCATGAATTTCTTGTTCACTCCCTCTCTCGTTCCCTTTTCGGATATCGGTTATCCCTCTTTTAATGATCTCCCTAAACTTCTCTCTCACCTCTTTTCAAATGCAGATTTATTTACTAATATTCGCTTTTTTATTTTCATTCAGTTATTTTACCCATTTGCTAGAGTAGAAGAAGCAGTATTGAAACCTCAGTGCAACATCCAACATATAAAACAATTAAGCTGGGACAAGAGTATTGAGTACCCAAAAGGTACACAGAAAACCCAAGTGCCACCACATTAACAGAACTAGGAGATTGATGTGATTTACTCTTGGCACTGCTATAAGAATTTACTAAGAAATAATGTCCATAATTATATTACCTTTACTTGCAAACTAGCAGAAGCCACTCTTCTTTCAAGGTCTTCAACCTGCTGTAGGATGGCCAAGTCAACCTCCATTTCCTGTTCCTCTACAGACCAGTTATCCATGATATCGCGGGTCAGCTGACATTCCTCTGGTCCATTCATTTCTATGATGGTAACTGAGGAAGAAATTAACATGTTAATTAATGTTAGTAAAATGATTTATATTAAATTGTGTGGTGTCTCTTACACAAAATAATATCAGTAGTACAGGCAACTCAACAATAAACCCAAATAAATAAATATAAAGTACATATTCAAGCAAACAAATAATCAGTAAATAACCTGATAAATAAATCAGGCACAGGTATGCTGGTGCCTTCCTACATGTAGGTGCCCGCTGGTGTTTATGGCCACCTATTTACACTAGCAGGCTCTAAAAATACTTAGGAAAGAATATGGGGCCGCAGTTCAAGCAGAAGTACAAAACTGTAATTTACTGGTCTTTAACTTAAGGTAATTAAAGGTATCTATCATGGGTCTATCTACATTCTTCAGTCCTACATGTGCCGATAAGTGTGGTAGAATGTATAGGAAATATAAAGGGAGTTGAGTCCATCAATTCTCAATGACCAAAAATATAGAAAATAGCTTAAAAGGTGGATAGGATAGGAGATATAACCTGTAATACATTTTCTATGGAGATATTGTTGGTATTGCCAGTCTCTACTTTGGCTTTGCAGTACAGGCCATCTGTTACAGTACAGGTTAACCTGTTGCTGATTCCGAACATATAAGCCTTTACATGCACAAACTATTTATTGGCAGGTTAAAGTTGTCTTTTAGGCACTTATTTTTTTAATATTTATGTTTTTTTAAGACATCCTACCATACTTAAAACACACATAGGGATGGCCGCCTAAAATAATAGCAGACTACACAACCTAACAAATGGGACCCCCAAACTCAACAGAAGTTTAGAACAGACCATGGTCCCATGAACTAGCACACTTTGAACCGCAGTTCACATCTTAAAATATACATTTCAGCATATATTTATTATTTAAATTATGTCATATTTAACTTACATAATACAATCCAGGAATGTGCTTTGTGTCACATGCAAATTAAACAAAAGAATAATCTACAAAATACACAGTCAATAATAATCAGCAACAATGTTAATTCTTGACAAAACACAGCAGAGTTAAATAACTACCGTCTCTATTTTTCAAGCAGGTCTGAGTGACATAATCTAAGTGTTTCTGTATCTGCTTTTGTAGAGATTTCTCCCGTATTCCTCTGAGATGAAGAACTTTCAACAAAGATTTCAGGTCTTCTGAATCTGTTATCCTCCACCAACCATACTGCATCTCTGCAATTGAAATAATGCATAAACATATATTAAAAATAACATTAAAAATATTTCTTAGAGCAATAAAATGTTTGCATTCTCATTCTGTAGTTAAATACCAGAATTTGCACACAAAACTCAGAGAATACAGGATAAATCTAGCATCTACGAATAGAGGAAAGTAGTTGACAAATATATCTTGTACCAGTAAACACTGCTAACTAAAAATCACATAATCTATGCAAAGATTCCAAAAATACAAATCAACCTTTATCAAATAATCACAGCAGCTATTACAGTCTACACATCTTATATTTTGGTATCAACAGCTGGAAAGGAACAAATATCTTTTAATTTAACAGCTGAACAACCTTAGGCTGTTAGTCCTTGATCTAGACAAACACACCTGTGATTTACAGTCCCAGCATATGGATAAGCCACACTGCTGTAACACTCTGCCTATTAGTTAAAGGACACAGGCAGTGATACAGCTTACAAGCAAAAAGATTCAAGAGATGTTAAACAAGCACGTCATCTGTGACTGGAGCAGATGCAAGCACTTTTGAATGTCAAAAAAGACAGTAATACACTATCTGTGTCCTATCCATACAACAGAACAGTTTATTATGATCCAATAAAATAAACAGTTTCCTTCCATGCCATTTTTCCATTCCTTGTAGCTCAGATTTACCTTCCGGAATTGCTCTTGGAATGGGGAAATCTACTTGCTTGGGGACCTCAACAGCAGACGGTGGCGTGCAAACAGATTTATCACTTTGGGGTACAGGTGATTCACTTTTGCTGGGCTGAGTGCTGGGAGTCAGGAAAGAATTAGGGTTCCCTTCTGATGGTGCTAATCCATGACTGGGTATCGATGATGAGAAAGACAGATTGGCTGGCCACCCACAAAACTGTAGTCCTATCGTCGGCATACCAGGCTTGTTCTAAGTAGAAATGTGTAATTGTTCATCATGGGCATACAACTTTTCACTGTTACATATAATGAAATAAAATTACTGCAATCATTTTGATTTTGTTATTATGAAGCAAAATGATTCTAAATAACAAAGGAACTGCTGTAAAAGTCCAGTATTGACTGCAGAACTAGCCCCGTGGATCTCCAGTAGTTTATGTAGTTCAAAGGAGAAAAAAATATGGTTGACATCTATACGAGTTGGCATGAAAAAAAATCTGTCATGCTTGCACATTGTCAAAATATCTATCAGAGGGGTTTTTGGGGGATAACACATAATATAGCTGTGTTTGTGATCCAAGTTTTTCTGACCATGTATGCTGCTTTGTCCAAAGTAAACTTCCCAGAGTTAAAATGTTCAACTACAAGTAAATATCTCTTCTAGAACTAAGGTGAACACTCTGTAAACTGATCAGGTTTGATTAAAAAAAAATACTACTGCTACTACAGGAAACGATAAAAAATCCACTGCAGTTCTTTAATGTTACCAAAACATACAGGTGCTTAACACAATGCCCTACGAAAACAAGGAAGAAACCCACAATATATAATTTGTAGCGCATTTCATTTGAAACACTTCAGTTATAATACTTGTAAGGGCAACTTACCTGAAGCGGAGATAATGTGAAAGGATTTAAGCCCAATGAATTCTGTACAGGAGACTGATTCACGGCAGGTGATGGAAGGGGTGATGGGGGCTGGGATTGAAGCCTACATTGAGCTGCTGAGGTAACCATCACTGGCGATTCTATGTGTGTTAGAGATCTGTCATCACATGGTGTTCTTGGAAGGAGACTAAACCATTGTCTATTTCTCTCTGTAAGAGTTTTTAGCAGGTGTTCATTAGGAACTACTGATGAATTATAAAACTTTCCTGATCCGCTTGGTATAAAGGGACTCAAGTCCAGCTTTTCAGGGTTGCTCTGGGATGTGCTTGGCTGTAAATTTGTGGTTGTGCCTCTGCAATTATTCTGATAGGGTGAGGAGCATCTGTTAGGTGAAATGTTATTTTTTGGAGGGATTATGTCTGTTTCTGGGGGCATTTTGGCTACCTCCAGCAGCTTGCTCAGTTTTGAGAAGGAGCCAGGTTTCTGAAGGAACAAATTGGTGCTGTCTTTATCTTTTTTCTCCTTGTTAGTTGGAGTACAACAGTTTACTTTGTCCTCAAAGCCTTCCAGTATCTCTTCTTTTATCTGCATATTCTCTGTCCTTTGCCTCTCTCTTTCTTTAGCAAGTTCCTCTGGACCTGCCCAAATAAAAATGATGATCAAAGCTGAAAAACCTTGTACTTTATAAGTCATTTATAGGACCAAAATATACATAAAATATTAACTTGGGAAAAGACCAACACCATGATTCATTAAGGTTTGGAGCAGCCTTAGTCGAGACAGATCTGTGCATTCAAAATGATCAGGTATGTGAAAATGCACTTTTATGATTCCCCCCTATAATACTAGCTATGTACTTGCACAAAACAAGGCATTTACCATGATTAAGAGACACTTCCTTCAAGAGGTAATGACTATATGCAGCAAAGTTTCATTCCCTTTCTTTAAAAAAAAATCTCAGTGGATAAAAGGGAAATGTAATTTCATTTTAAGCAGCACCTTTATTGGATAATCTGAATGTAGGTGAAATAGCATGAAAGCAAAAAAAAGCATCATAATAGAGCAGTACAGAATAACAAATTACCTTACCTTCACCACTCTCCATGCCTTCCACAAATATCCCCCCACACTGTGGGAGGATCCAGTACCGGCGCCTGAATCGATCTTGGCCAAACATCATTGAACGCAGGCAATAAGATGACTCAAACAGCTTCTTTCGGATCTGATTTTGTTGCTATTGATAAAAAAAAACAAAAAACAGACAGAAACATCTGCTTATCTGTATAGATCCAAATAGAAAAAATAGCAAACAGTATGGGGTGGCTGTGGTATGCAACCAAAAACCCACGTGTCCTACCAACACGTCAATAGCCAATAAAGGAAAATGGAAGGAGGTTGCAAAAAGCAGGTCGCAAAGCTACAATTTATTCAACACACAACATGTTTCGGGTGACATACCCTTTATCAAATGTCATTTTTGCAACCTCGTTCCATATTTCTTTATCTGCTTATCTGTTTTCGCTCACTTACATATTAAAGAAGCCTGCAGTAAAAGGTGATGCTTCCCTAGGGCGTTTCACACTGTGCCAACAGTGCACTTGATTCGTTTACCTTATTACTGAAAGCTCCAACTTTTATGAAAGGCAGTTTATCACACAAAACCACCTTTCCCCAGGTTTTGAGCAGTCCACTTGCAGTTTCACTGAATGGAAGCCATATTAGGCAGTCTGCCAGGGCAAAAAAGAAAACGGCCAAAAAGTACCTAGTGGACCAATGACCTAAGGGCAAAACTGCAAGGTCAGTGCCATTACAGTGTACTAATAAATCATTTAAAATCAATATGCATCTTTATGTAAAACTGTCCCCGTGGGAACCTAATTTATATATAAACATTACAAGAATGTTTGTTCCTCCAAACATGCCTTTGATATAGCCTTACTGATTGGGTTCCATCTTTGATTCTATGACTCACTCATTTAATTAGAGAAGTAGGACACACACAGGGCTGGTGGGGCAGTTATGCTCTGAAGTACCATCAGATGTGACAAACCACTATGAGCCAAATGATCAGCGGTATTATTTGGAATCTATTTAAAATGCAATTCCAGGAGGAAAACTCTATTATCAAAATACCTATTGCTTTGGTGTTGTATTAGTTTTTTCAGGTATTATGTTCACCTCAGAATTCATGAATTTTAATAGGTAACAATAGTACAATACCATTCCTTTAACTCTTTGTAGCCAATCACCTTAGGTATGGAAGACTCAATTAATAGAAGGTTAATTTCTGTTAAGTCATCATTCAGTCTTTATTACTGTAATTTGTTGCAGGGGAGATTTAGGCACTTATGTGACTGATTTGGGCTATATAGCCACAAAGTAAAATACACAGAAGTCAGAACTAATAGTAGGGGCAGAATTAGTAATGCCCTATTAATCTCTTACCCCAAGGGCGTGCTATGATGAATTGGCTTCTCGGTGTCCTCAGAGTTGTACATACACACATCTGTTTACATGGGAACACATTTCATGTTGCACAAAACAAAATAGGTTGTATTTAGTAGACATCTAATGCTACAGGTGCATGTTAATTACTGAAAGGACACTGACCAATGTTTCAGAAATGTGCAGCCTATCATGGATTACACTGAGGATTGATGGGGTGGGGCCCAAAGCTGCTCCAACCAACAGTACCTGATATTTGGTGCTGCCAATATTCCCATAGGCATTGGCTGGGTCCGATTCATATTATTTCAGTTTCTGCAACAGGGCAGATATATCTCCTATTCTAGTTACCCTATTATTATACATAGTTCACTCTTGGGATAGGCTTAGCAAGGTAACAAATGCAGGCATGTAGAATGGTCAGTCCTCTCAGAGGCCCATTCCTGTAGTCTACCTGGGAACCAAAGTCATTCAAACTGGTCCTGTGCTAATCACTGTAATGTGGCTGCACATAAAGCAAAAATATGAAGGTTATCTGCCAAAGTATAATAAAACCTTTGCTGGTCTTTGCAGGCAGGGGTAGGAGATATGTTGATGATAACAATAAACAACTATTCTATCCATCATTGTATTACTACATTATTAAAATCTGAATTGTTTCTGTAGAACAGTAGTATTTCCAAATTTAAGATGTTTAGGTGAATGCAAAAGTGCATGTAAAAAGTAGCACTAACCATTACTGCTGGTGCAATATGACATTGTGCAATTCTTCCAAGCTATCAGTGACATGTATGTCGCACCTAGATATTTAGCATCACTAAAATTCCGTACTTAGGAAATCTAACCTAATGGCAGGATTGATACATGTTTTTTTGCATCATATAAAAGAAGGATTAATCATGAGCAGACCAGATTGCAAAAAATGTGTTTTACCATTCAATAAAGCACACATAACACTGGCACGACTTGAGATTTTGTTTTGCATTAAAACAACTTCCTGTGTACCCCAGATAGTTGGGCAATGCCATGCAGCATTCTTTTATAAATATTCTTTAAACAAATTTTCAGTGGTTCACTTTCTATCATTCGCGTGCCTCACCTCACTGCTTGCCTTGTGCAGATGCCATCTCCACAGATCTCCTGCCATTCCCTTTCACCATCAGGAAAGCAGTGACGCACACAGACTAGCAGCTCATACACTCATTTAGTCAGTGTTGCTGGATGACAAACAGGGGCAATGAATATCTTGTTACGATATGCCTGTCTATGTGAGTCATCTATTCCCTAAAGGCAAAAGGTGAAGAAGAGACCTGCAAAGGTGGCCTCTACACATGTAACCTTTGGCCTTTAACACTTTGTGATAAGATTAACTAGCAGAATTCCAACACAATGAGTAAAGATGATCCAACACAGTAAATTGCCCGCAATCCTATAGATACCGTATTGTTAACATTTTAAGATAGATCAATTCATTATGTTAAAATTACAAAATTAGCCATGCAACATCTCTTTTGTAGTCTGTCACTGACCCATTATTTGTCCCAAGGCAGTCATTAGCAGAATGATTTTTTTGTCTTGTCTAATAAAGACGCATGAGCAAGAACTGTTCAGAAGATGAAAAAAGATTTTGTTTATGAATATAATGAATATATATATATATATATATATATATATATATATATATATCTATTGTCTGTGGTTACCTTAAGTAGTTTGTCAATTTGCTTCTCTAGTTCCTCCACTGTGGCAGTTTGATCTCCATCATCCTTTTAGAGATAAAAATAGGTTGTGTCAAGCACAACATTGTACATGGGCAGTCAATTATAAGCTAATGTCAGGGCAACTAAATGCAAAAACGGTTTTCATTTTAGAATTGATCTACAAACCACTTTTTTTAATTAAAAAAAAATAAAAAAAAATAAATAATATATATATATATATATATATATATATATATATATAATTATTACTGCTCTTATTTTCATGTTTATTGTGACTGTGCCTTTGAATCAGGGGCTCAAGCATGTACATTAAAGCCTCTGCTGCAATTGTTACATTTTGCTCTGAAAACTGGACAATACTGTATGTTTATATTTCATAGGATAGGTTACAACAATTGTTTATGCTTTACTGAATCTCTGCACTGCGTTTTCCGCAGGAGAAAGTAATAGCAGGATAGCAATATTACAACAATAACATTAAAATTAAAAAAAAAAAATACATATAGGGAACTGTATCTGTTAACATCCTTTATTCTTATATACAATAAAATGGCAGACTTGCTCTTTCATTTCTCCAGTAGAACCATTCAATTGGAATGTGTTCAAATCAGTGCAAATTATTCTGGGGTGCATACTCAATATACCTCATCATCACAAGTTTCCACTTTTTTCCCCTTTTTATCTTCATCTTCGTCATCATCTTCCTCAGCTTGATCGTCACTGTCATCTTCGTCATCATCATCATAGTCACTGTCTGCTCCCTTTCGCCTCCGTTTCCGACCTTGAATGGGCATGCCTAAAGAGTGCTGTTCTTCCATTCCTTCACTTCCTCCTATGGAGTCTTTCTTGCCTGTCTTCTTAGCATGTATTATTCGAAGCCTTCAGATATACAAATATAAATAAAAGTTAAGTATGTAATTGTATGGTGATCCCTGTTTACCAATAGAATCTCATTTTTATTTTCTGATAATCACTGCAAAAACAACTTTTTGCTAAGAGGAAGTGTCTAGGTTCAGGATTATAAGCATATCGTTTCACATATCTTGTTCCTATTTTCTACTCTCAGCGCTGGCTGGAAAGGCACTACCACATGGTAAACCCTTTGTTAAAGAGACCATGAGGACACATATTCAATATATACAGACAACATAAAACCTAAAATATATCTGTAAAGAATCAGTTTCTTTTTTTCAATTTTGCTTATAGGCCTTATGTTAGAAATATTAGCTCAATCTCTCGAATAAAGAAAATGTTCCTGCACATTACAAATGTTGCAAACATCTGCCTTTCCCCTTTCAGATATTTTTTGCCTAGATTTGACCTTTTCCAACTCACAATGCAAACTATGTTACCCAGCTCCTGCCAACACAAGGTAGCAGTAACATCGCCTTCTGAATATTTAGTTACTATAGATCTGGCCATGTGCAGTCAGCTGAGGGGGGGGGGGTCTATGTGAGGGCCCGACACTTACACAAACCCAAAAGTAAGCAGAGTAGCAATGTTCTTTGTGTACTGCTGCTAGATTGATCAGGTAAGTATGGTTTACCACTATAGATCCACTTTAAGCACTAGTTTACAAGAATTACTTGGCAACTAAGGCAATAATGTATACAAAGAGGTTTTGTAGGCACTAACACACCCTCATTATCAATGTTAAGTAAATAAGGAATCTGTAGGGGGACTTCTACAATTAGCACTAGAAGTCCCAGAGAAGGGTCATTTAGCATTTCTACCTTTGGAACCCAGAGAGGGGTCAAGTGACTTGTAGGATTTTAGCTAACATCCTATATCAGC
>JAKJJM010004942.1:0-10497 GCA_021901965.1 Pipa carvalhoi
AGTTCTATCTTGGTAATTTTTTTTTGGGGGGGGTCAGATTTTGTGACATACTTATTTTAGGGGGGTTGAAAAAGTTGTGACACTTTGTGACGGGGGGGGGGGGGCAAAAATACACAAAAAAAAGCTGTGACATCCTTTATAGACAGCCCCTTACTTCTTTGGATTTTCAGTTTGCAGCACAACCACTTAGGCAATAGCTGAGTGGCTGGACAGCTCTGGACATGCGCAGTCCCTTTCACTCCAACCACATATGCTATGAGACAGTCGGGGAATAGCAGGGAGGCGAAGGGGGAGTGGCTATGTAGGTAGAGGGGGCATGGCTATGTCCTGCGCTGCTGGGATGCCACAAGTGAAATTAAAATGACTAGGTAGGAGAAGTTTAAGTAAAAAATAATGCCTGCAAGCTACTTAATGGGTAAAAACTAAGGGTTAAGACACATTTAACCCTTGATTTATAACTGCTTTTACCCTTTAAATTAAACTGTAGCCTACTCATGGGATGATTTGTAAAACCTAGACTGCCCTCCAGTAATAGGTTTTCATGATTGGGGCAGAATATCTCCCCTCACACACTACACTCCTACATTCCCCATAGTAATTAATACATTGCAGTTTGAATGAAAAAACACCCAATTGGCTGATAGGGTTTACCAGAACAAGGCAGACATTACTATTACTATCTGCTATTTACATTCACAGTTCACACAGTGTATATACATTCATCACAACTGAAAACCTACTTACTAGGGTCAAGATTTCATTCCAACCTGGAAATGAAATACAGGCAATCAAGGTATTACTGCCTGTCAGCATTACCTTTCCAGCTATTTATATGGGTGTCCTGAAATGCCTTGCTTCTAGTGCCAGTGTATCCATATTATAACTCTTTTAATATATAGTCTGTCAGAATTCATAATCAAGATAGTCAAGCCATACCCACAGGCCACATTGTCTACAGTCTGCTTATGAACACATCATTTAAAAACCTATTTGTACCTCTTTGTGCTCTGATAAAATATGTGTTTTTACAAAATAAAGGAAATCAAATGGAATTTGTAATGTCAGGCTATCTATTTATCTGTTGTGGAACTATTTTTTGAATGCTGTTTATATTTGCTAATTAACCTTTCCAGAAAGAAAGGAAAATGTCTGCAAATTTTGCCATTTAAAACAAGCTCTGTGATGCACTAGATTTTTAGAGTCACACAAGCTCTCACTGGAATAGAATACCATGTGAAGACAGATTAGTTTCAGACTTTCTAGTCCTTGTCAGTAAAGGGTAGGTAGTTCGGGCCAGTATGTGACATGCCATAGATGTGGCTTTTGCAGCAATGCTCATTAATTAATGAAGACAAATTGAGCTGGTAGGATAGGGTAGGGTAGAAATTCTCCCTGGGAAATATATAAATTAACCTCTCCAGAAAGAAAGAAAGGTATTGAACACATTTTAGTTAGGACCCTCATCCCTTCATTTATAGCTGCTTTTGATAGGCATTTGGTTTAGTTTAATGGCACAATTCATGGCTATTTAACATATTCACTAACACATCGATTACACTACATACCGATTCAATTGCTAACACCACCTTTTCAATTCAATGCATTTCTATTTGCTTCATCGATACTACTCTCTTGTATGAATAAGTGCAATATGTTCACAGCTAAATGAAGCTGATAAGATTGTAGTTTAACAAATTCAAGGAAGTAGGTGAAATTGCACTTTAATAAGTTCCCCTCACAATGTCATCAACAACACTGTGGTGATACAGGAAGTATAAAACAAACAGGGGTTCCCCTAGACTCCCTACCTTGATTCCCTCTCCCTTTCCTGTACCCAGTATACATTGCAGACCTCTAATCCTCATTCTTTAATTAATCTGCTACAATTTTAACCACACTGAGCATCTTATATAATCAGTTACATAATAATGAACATTTTCAAATGACATATTATTCAGCCATAAAATACTTTACATGCTCAAATGGGGGTGTAACAATAAGGATCCTTCTGTCGCTTTGCAGTGTTTGTAAAGTTGAAAGATCTTTGCTGAACATGAGATGCTGGAGAAGTGGCAAATTGCCTAAAATGTATAAGACAATTCAAGCTTTAATATATATATGCCCCTAAGTCTCTATTGTCTTACTTCCTTGAAAAATAAGCTGCATGTTATATTGTTACAGAAGACACACCTGGATTGCAGTAATATTCAAACAGACTTAGTGAATACAATTTTGATAACCATTAGCTTATTAAATATTAAATTATCGTCTTTAGGACAATAAGTTGTCCTTTATGCCAACCTTGTGGCTGAGCTTACATCTAACTTGTATGTTCTCTCTCTGTTCAGTGTTGAAGTCCTATATTCTATTAGAAATAAAGTACATAAAATTACATAGAAGGTTTAAAATCCATCAAGTTCAAAGAAGAACTGTTACCCTGGCTGATCCACATAAAGACCAAACAAAAATACTGCATATGTTATAATCCAATTTGCTTTCACAACTTTAACAACGATAAAAAAATCTTTCCTGGCCATAACAATCAATCAGAATATTACATTTTAGGAAATCTAACTTCATCAAGCTGATGTCAATGCTTACCACATACACTGGAATAATATGCTGTTAGACAAAAACACTGAGCCAAAATGGATATCCTTTAATATCAAATGAGAGTACTGCTGTCCTCAGTGTATTCTCTGGGGAATAAAAAGCAAAAAACAAAGAGGTAATCTCTGTGGCTTTATCCAAAAGTAAGAAAGGAAAAAAATACTAAAACTGCAATATAAATTAGTAAAAAGAAGAGGGTTGGGATCATTGGTCCTTTAAGAACTGGAAATATGCTTTGGGGACTCTGAGGGGCATATATGTATCAAAGTGCAAATTGTCCCTTAGATGCTTGAAATTGTGACAATTCACCATTTCTCCAACTTCATATTTCTGTAAGGATTGTTATTTTCTGCAACATGGTGAATTGTCTCACAGTTTGTGACATTATGCCAACCTTGTAATTATGCATTGATTTGTGCCTATTCACTGTAAATGCAACAGTGAAATGTGGACAATTGCCAACATCAGCTACAAATTGCCATTGAAATTAATGTAAAAAACAATTTCTGCCACCACACTGCTTATCAAAATGCCACAAAATAGTGACATTGCTCTTTCATATGATAATTCATAGCAGATATATTGGCATTGTCTCCTTGTAGCAAATCCATGTAAAGATAAAATCACTTCATTACAATATGCTTATTCATGCTTTATTAGCTACAATACACCATGGCTACTATTTGACCTATTACGCTCATAAAGCACTACATGGAAATTCACTTATTGGCTATGGTAATACACTGTTTAGCATATATGCATAATTGACTTTGCTGCACTACGGGTGAATTGTCTTGTATGTATGTATATTTTTATTTATAAAGCACTACTAGGTTATGCAGCACTGTACAATTCAATGTGTGTGGTGAATTTACTTTGATGAACAAACCTCTGGGACTTCCTTCTTTTGCCCAGTATTTAAAATTTAGCAACTGATACCAAATCCTTGCATTCTGGTTGTTTTTCTGAAGGCATGCTGGTTGTTTGTTTGGTTAACCGGAGATACAGAATAAAAATATTTAGACACAATTAATGTCAATTCATGTCTAATGGGGTACGTCCACAATTTCTTGGAGATCCAACTTTAGCTTCAACAAGCCTTTTTTTAATTTGATTTGTACAGAATATTTTGTGTGATATTGTGTTACTGAATATCAGGAAGACAAATCTAGTTTTATGCCAGGGCCACACTGGGTATTTTGTAGCTGAGCTGTAGTGTCCATTATAGTATCCATTGTTTCCCATGGGATAATCCATACAGGCTATTTGTTTTATACCATAGACCAGTGGTTCTCAACCTGTGGGTCGGGACCCCATCGGGGGTGAAATGATTTGCCAGGGGTCGCCTAAGACGATTGGATATATAGGGTTTGAATGGAGTCGCCCGATAATAATTAATGAACGAGGTCACCAAATCACAGGGAATTGTACTAAAGGGTCACAACAATAAAAAGGTTGAGAACCACTGCCATAGACAATAATGAGCCCACTTAAAAACAGCTCAGTAACAAAACAGCCATTGTGGCACAAGCCTTAGGCTTGTAGGATTTATTGTATCACTGGAAGGTCACATTAAAATAATCTGACTGGATGATATGTGTGGAGCAGTTGACACTCTAACTTTGATTTGATTTTGAATATACAGTTTAGAGCTGGACAGAAAGGCTGTGGAAGTAAAGTACAGGACACAAAATGTTATTGTTAATGGAGTAAGCTCAAAGAAAGGAAAGGTAACAATTTGTGTACCATAGGTATCAGTCATTTTTTGTGGTCTAAATTGTATGTTGTATCTTTTAGAAGAAACTACAAGGATCCACAACAGTGATGATTGTCCAGAAGGGATAAACCAAAAACTAGGAAAATGTAGAAATGGTCAAGTACATGGGGCTTAAATTTAACACAGAAGGATGTAAAATATTTCATAGAGGACACAAAAATCTAAATGCAGAATGCATGCTGAATAGTAACTTACTGTCTGCAACAACAGAAAAAAGAGATCTAATAATCAAAGTTTCACATGACTGTAAGCTGTAGTAAAGCAGTGGGGAAAGCTAAACAAAACTAGGATGTATAAGAATAAGAATTAGCAGAGGAAGGTAATATTGCCATTCTATACATCACTGGCGATATGTTAGCTTGAGCATTGTCAAATTCAATATTTTTATGTATAGATATGATGTAATCTTCTGATACAGTTCTTCATAAGGACTGGTACAAACATATTGCAGTAACATTGGAGGAAAGTTTGTTTCTGAGTTTAGTTGCTTGCTAACAAGTGGATTACCACAATAATGAGTGATGAGGCTAGTGTTATTCAATTGTTTTATTATAACACTGTAGAGGATATTGAAAGTAAAGCAAAATCAGAGATGTGAACGTGCATCCCATAGTAAGATATACAAATTATAAGGGACTGAACAGAGAAGTGGAGTATAGGATTTCAAGTATATAAATGTAAGTATATAGACTTTCATCCTCATCAATCATCTGCCTCCAGATTCTGTCATGGTGGGAGACAAGGGTAAGGAAGTGCACTTTATGGTGCTGTCATGGTGAAAGACAAGGTAAGGAAGTGCACTTTATGGTGCTGTCATGGTGAAAGACAAGATAAGGAAGTGCACTTTATGGTGCAGAAGAAATTAGCAATCCTTCTTAACAGGCTGAGGTTAGAGGTAGGAGAATCCTAAGAGATGTGCCAGATATTACTATAGACCAGTGATGGCTAAACTATGACACGTGTGTCAGAGGTGACACGCCGAGACGTTTTTGCTGACACGTCATGGCGCTGTTCGTGCTGCGCTCTCAATAGCAGAGTTACTCCACCTTTCTCGAAGTGACACACCACCCGAGTTTTGCTCTGTTTTTTGACAAATTTTGACACACTGAGCTCAAAAGGTTGGCCATCACTGCTATAGACTAACAATCTTCTTCAGTCACACGTGTCCATGTGGATCATAAGGCATCCACTCCAGCAGTCTATCCGAGCATATAGAAACATAACATTTAGTGAGAAAAGATAAAAAATGGGGTTCAAGGCCCATTGCTAAACATGTTTGGGTTATGCAATTTACAACCAATTTATAAAATCAAATGTCCAATTACAGTCTCAGTCTGAGGTATCTCACAAAAGTTGCATTGTTATTAAGCACACCAGAATTAACATATTAAATGATAAATCCATTTAACAAAACATTGGCCAGAAGCTCTTCATTTGCTGGTACAGGCCCCCATGCTTTTGGGTCCAAGCCTGCTTTCACCACTAATGCTCCAAGCGTTATATCAGCCTTATCCTGAACATACAGGAAGCCAGCATGCCTGGCCATACAAACTAATGCATTTAATGAATTTAAATGAAAAATACAACCTGTGCCAAAACCATTTAGAAATGCTAATTAATTAAATCAGGGAGGGATTTACTAGAGTTTCTGGAACCTTTTCAAGCAATACAAAACTACACACTGGTTTTCAATTAAAGCTTGCCAACAGCAGGGCTAGACACCAGGTAAAGGCAAATAACACGTTACAGGATCTTTAGGTCATTCCATAGAATCAATGTTGAGATGACTAAGAAGTGTAGCATTGTTTTCTGAAGTGTGTGAAATTCTATAGGCCCTTAGATGTGTCAAGTGAAAGGAAAATGGCTGCATCTTTGGTATTCTGAGTGCTTAAACTATTAAACAAGGTTCTTATTTAAAAGGTATTAATAAAAGAAGGAACTGAGGTCAATATTTTATTTTTTACAGGTTGGTAGATTATTCCACTGCATGATGAGCATTTGCAGAAAAATACCACAGAGCCTTGCAGCCCAGACTAGTAAGGAGTAGTGCTTAGTATATATTCTAAGTAGATGTGCGTAAGTAAATGTGGCATAGTTTGGATTTTGTATTAAGCAGGTTGGTTCACCATCCATACTTACAAATGTGGCTATGAGGCTAGTTAAAGCTTATTTCACAACTGCATCTCAACCATGAACAGAGGGCGTTAAGGTCCCAATGCAAGCCTGCTGTGGTCTGTGGTGACTGCTACTTATCCACCTGCCTGCCACTGGGCACTGGTGATGTGTACCACCTTTCACGCTGTTGTGTATCCTCCTCTTCTTAAAGAAGCACATCAGAAGTAGTTCAAGCCTCCCAAACTGCTTCCTGCTCTGCTAGCATTTGTGCAGTGGATGGCTGCCACCATCCCCATAACATGACATGCGTGGTGATGTAATTCTGGCATAAAGCCATTAATTCACACTCCTCAAGAAAATTTTTGGTGTACACCCATGATTTCAGCCAGACCCACTTTTATGACACTCCTCATTCACACATTCAAGCTATGCAGTCAGCTTGTATACAACTGCCAATGAGCATCCAGTGAAATACCTTGTCATGTGAAAAGTTGGACGTAGGTAGGTCTGACAGACTGGACTGCAGATGGGAAATAGGCAGAAAAGTACAGAAACCTGGTTTTCTCAGTACTGCAAGGGGGTGCAAAGAGGAAACATTACCGTTTAAAATAACAAAAACATGTAAAAATGAATAATAATTATCATCTAATTTATATTATTTTTCTAGAAGGCTACATTTGTTTTGGCCATAGACATTATTAAAATGCATTTCAAAAACCTAGTGGATACACTTTTGCAATCTTAACTTCTTTATATCAGATATGCATTTTTTGTTTGTTTTGTGTTTTATTATTAATTATTTATTTTGTATTTATAAGCTCCTCTCCATTTGGTCAGCTTAAAGGGAATTCTTATGCATATTTCCTTGCACATGGTCTTGAAATCTCTCTTGGCAGCTTTATCAGCAACAAAAAGGAAACTTACACTGACAGTAAATTTTAGCTGCATTAAAGAGAAATGCATCTTGGGAACATCAAAATGTGAGTGATGCTTTTTGTTATAAGCGAGAACAACAGAAGAAGAGGAATGTGTATGTTAAATATGCACATATTGTGTCCAGTGAGTGTTATGACTGATACACTATTTAGACTATTTGTAACTCTTAAAGCCTAGGCACTGGAACTCTGGAGACCCTACTAGTGTGTGATGGATAACAAACTATGATACCCAAACAACACTGACAGACATCACAACCTAAGTAGAACAGGCAGTGACCATTAAACTGTATATATGACATACAGTATATGTACCATATATGTGAACTGATATACAATGGCACAGCAAAAAGAAATTAGAGTAGCTCTTTAGTCAACTCATGCAGCAAAATAAGTCTACTAGTCAGCATGGGATGAGTCTGAGATGGCTTCAGAGGGCTTATGCCAACCTTTGCTCCTAGGAAGTGCCAAAGTATATTGCAGAATGCTGCAAAGCAATTAGAGTGTGCTGCTTGGTAGATTGTTAAGGTTATTTTTTCCAGTAAACCGGCACTGGCAAAGCTGTTCTGGGTATGCTGAATGGATTCCCTGGCTCTGTAATCCTAGTATGCTAAATTTGGGCTTTTGCTCTTGAGTCCTAGTCAGAATCAAATTGGTATCCCTATTATTTTCCATTTTTCTACTGAATTGATGAGCTAATAAATTACAAGTTATATCACTGATAATATATACTGTTATATACTGATAATATTATGCATACATTTTATTCATTGTGCATATTTATATAGTGTCAACATCTACTGCAGTTCTTTACAGAGATTAAGGGGGTCATTCCGGAAACTCTGAATTTTCCGTCTCGAATTCACTGATAGCGAACTTCCGCGGCAAACTCCCATTATAAAGTCACGACCGTGACAATTTTTTAGTCGCGGTCGCAATTTTATAATGGGAGTTCGCTATCAGTGAATTCGGGACGGAAAATTCAGAGTTTCCAGAATGACCCCCTAACTGTTTACTTGCCTTACAATCTAGACATTGATTAGGGTCAGTTAAGTCAGGGTTTAATTAACCTAGAAGGTTGTTGGATTGTGGGAAAAACCCAAACAAGTACAATGAGAACATACAGTGGGGTATTTATAAAGATAATTTCACAGTAGCTTTTTATTCCACTGATTTATACAGGGTCGAAAATATTTTCAATTTAAAAAATAACCACTATTGATAAATATCAATCAGCTGAAAGTGGCACTCTTTGCAGTGTTTTCCAATTATGTTCATTGTCCATTTTAGATTGATATCTTTTGGTCACAAAATTCACTTTGAACAGCTTTTTAAGAATAAGAAATTGAGAAAAAAAAATGCTGTTTCTACAGCATTAACTAGTCAAAAAGACTTTGGCATAAATACAATGGTGTGCATATTTTAAAGCCAGCTTTGGGTATTTTTCTTGGCACTATGCCAGCCTTTATATCGGAATGGGAAATTCCATGTTGTGAAAGCAACATTTCTATTTGATAGTATTTATTTATTTATTTTATAAACAGTACTGTTTTACGTTGACCTCTACCATGGAGAACAATAACATATCAGCTCCAGTTCCAGTTCCTATATATTAAAGTAGAACTCCAGCTTATTTCTCCTAGGGGTGATTCTTAAGGAGGAGGGGGAAATATTTACAAATCTGTCTTTCATGCTCCAGTGCTAACCTCCTGCTCTGAGTAACTTGCCAATATCTTCTTTTATTGACAGTCGTTGTGATATATAAAACTGCTACTGCGCTTGCTCTATTTGCCAAAACACACAGGAAGAAGAAATGATGAGGATAGCAGCGCTTGTCAAGAGAAGAAGAAATCAGCAAGTTATCCAAAGCAGGGGCAGCACTAGAGCATAAAAGACTGATCAGTAAGTATTCCCTTCCCAAAGGATAAATGAGCTGGAGATCTTCTTTAATGTATATAATCAGTGCGCAATGAAAATTTATTCAGTGACTGAATATTTATTATGTGCTTATTATGGGGATTTATCACAGTTTTTATTGCATGAAAAAAGCAAATATTGACATTCAAATTAGTCTGGATGTTGGCCAATGTGGGTGGCACAAAGATTTTTCAGAGAAGTCCACTAAAAATATTAGGAAACACTGCATTAAAGTCCTACTTTCCTTGGAGTTTATTCATATTACATTTTTGGCCACATGCCTGTAATTTAAGCAAGCAGTACAAATAAATGTTATGTAGAGGGGGTGCCGGACAGATACAGGTACATGGATCAGCCTCAGGCTTCTCCACATACAGAAGGATATGACAGTTAACCATTGTAAAGTACTGTTAAACTGCTGTGGGTAATGTCACAGTGGATCATAACAGTAAATCATAACAGTATAAGATGGAAGTAATAGGTGCTATTTTTAAGGATTCCTTAACATTATTATATTATATATATATATATATTATATTAACACAATATTATCTGCCATTCAGTAATGATGCTGGTTGGCTGGGGTCTTGTTCTGAACAGATCAAAAATGTCTGCAATAAACAAAGAGATAAACATGCACAAAGATAAGACAACCATGACTTACCAATAGTGTATCATTTGTGGATATCTGCTCAGTCTCACAGGTGTGTGATGGCGTGAAGGAAGACACACCTGGGCTGATATGTGCATATTTGCAAAGCATGCAGTGTGAATGAGGCATGAGAACTGGTTTGAGAACCTATGACCTGTTATCTAAATGAAGCAAGAGCAATCTCTGCTGAAGAAATGTTCTCTATAGCTGTGTCTGACATATATAGCACCTTGCTGCAGAATGTCTATGTTCAGGAGAACACAAATAATGGCAGGTATGTCTCCAGTTGCCTGCCCCAAAATAACCTTTTCCTAAAAACAAATGAAATTATTGTATGAGACTTAAAAAAATAACATATATTGTTCTTCTGCAACTCAGTGAGAGGACAGCCAAAAAGAAGGTACATGTACAACATATGTAATATTTATAATTATTAAACATTATCAAATCAGTTCCAGCCTCAGTTGGTTGGGGGGGGGGGGGGGTATTTT
>JAKJJM010004944.1:0-12974 GCA_021901965.1 Pipa carvalhoi
TACACAGAATGGTCTGATCTTGGTTCTACACAGAATGGTCTGATCTTGGTTCTACACAGAATGGTCTGATCTTGGTTCTACACAGAATGGTCTGATCTTGGTTCAACACAGAATGGTCTGATCTTGGTTCAACACAGAATGGTCTGATCTTTGTTCTACACAGAATGGTCTGATCTTGATTCTACACAGAATGGTCTGATCTTGATTCTACACAGAATGGTCTGATCTTGGTTCGACACAGAATGGTCTGATCTTGATCCACTTGGCATACTAAATAATTTATAAACTGATTTGGCTGCCTTATATTGTCCATTTTTACAACCTTTGCTAAACCAGTGTTTTTTCACACTGCATCCAAGGCGAGCCATACAATAGACAATTTATAAAATGCAGCATTCTATTCTCCCTTGTGTTCTATTGAATATAAGCCACACTAACCTTTAAAAAGAAATGACTAATGAAAGCCCAATGGTTTATTCCGAAACGTATTAAATCACTTGGAGGTTTAGACTGAAGTTTATGCTGCTTAGATACAAGCAGTTATCATATAATGTACACCATGGCCTTACCAGTGGGCACATCACTCTGCTCTGACCTTTGGGGGTTATTGACTAAAGTGAGAATTTGACTGTTGAATTCTCAAACAGCGGATTCCCAAAGCAAATCTGCGACTGCAACAATTGTAAAGTCACAACAATATTCCCATAGTAAAGTCGCAACCACAATAATATTCCCATAATGAAGTCACAACTGTGACAGTAGCCGTTTATAGCGACTGTCTTTACCTGGTGAACTCACACCTTTACATGACAATTCAAACTTTAATCAATAACTTCCTTAGTCTTTTAGTGCAGTTGCTGTATAGGAAATAGACAAGCGCACTGTGGGTAAAGAGCAGTGCATATGGAAACCATGCAGAAAGTGGAGTCTTGTACTGCATGGCAACTAGTATATTCCTTGCAGTGTCTCCTTAGTGCACTACAAAACAGATATTATTCTATCGCACTTGTTGTCTATGGGGGAAATTTGTTTAAGCTTCTTGCCACAGCTGTAGAATTGTAATATAAATATTATACTGGGGTAGGCTCAATGATAATTAAATTAGTATGAAAATTAAATTTCTCTACAATGGTTCCTTTATATGAAACTCCCTGGAATATATCTGAGATGTTTTGCATTCTGTCTTTCAAGTGTCCTTGAGCTGCAAACTTCAGCTGCAATCAGTAGCTGCCTTCTGTCTGGGTTGTAAGGCAGCACAATAGACATCCCCACACTACAAGTTCTAAAGGTAACGCATGTAAAATTCGCTGCCTACAGTTTCACTGTGTATTGTTTGATGTGCTCCAGTTCCCCCAACCTTGTATGGTTTCTGCCTAGATGCTTCACATGAGAGTGATCCTCTTATGCGTCCTCACTATGTGAGTAAGTGTTAGCCTCCTGCTGTGGTTATATAAAGCCTCTACATAGCCAGTAGTCTTTAAGTTGGGATGACAAACTAAAGCAACAAATGCAGATGTTTTAGAGAGGAAACCAAAGGCGAAATTCAGAGGGATTGCACTCTGGACAAAGTTTTGCTAATGCACAAGACCTGGGTCCAAGGTCAGCGTTTGTAGGAAGCCAAGTGCTTCTGGGGAGCATTAGAAGGTTATTTTCCCAGGGCCACATGGAATCCTGAGGGGCCTCTTGGCAAATGTTTAGTAACAGCTAATGCTGGAAATTAATTCTGAAAGGAATCCCTACACGTGTAGCAAGTCACATGATGATTTTGTGTTGAAAATAAACTGTTCCCGCATCATGTCAATTACAAAGACCTTCTGGAACCCTTTTGTATAGTATGTCACACTTTGGAAGTTTGGATGTATTTATCTGCTTTGTAGCACTTGCTTTTTTTATTATCTTTACTTTTTTTTTTTAAACATTTATCATAATCTACCAGGTAAAAGTAGATCATTTACAGTTATGTTGCAGTTTATAAGTTTAGGATATATGTATTTTTCTATCCCTTGATCTTCCTGATCTACCTACACACCTAGTGGAACCTAGGAACTTCCTAGACATGTTCTGTAGATTCTGGACCTTATAAATTATTGCAAAACCCTCAAAGCATTCTGGAAACTGACACCAACCATGACCCATATATGTATAATGCAGTAACCACATAATGTATAGCTTTGTTATACTATTTATTATACCATTTCTTTCTGGTGAATTTCTCATTCCCTTTTACCTCTCTTCAACATAGGAAAACAGGACCCTAACATTCAATAAGAATATAAACTAGTGGGTAGATACAATCCTTTCATTTATTTATTCACAAATGCTCTATATTGTTCACAGAGGCATATAAATAAACCAAGCAGGTAGATCTCATTTGTAGCCATGCTATCTGCATACACTTATGTGCAGGCCTAATTATAATTCTATTTAGTAAAACAAAATGAGTTTGTGTAAGAGAAAACCATCTGGCATGCACACACAGTATTTTGACATTGATGCAGTCAGTGTATTTATCCAATGTAATGTTATACACTGCAAAATACACCATTTATTATGATTCATAATATTGTTTTGGAGTTCATTTTCCAATTATCCTTCATGTGTTTCAAGACTTCCATAGACATATGTGGGGATCTAATTGCATAACAATAATTTGAGTTCAGTAAAACAAAACAGTATCTGCGCACAATACAAACACTTTCAAATGAAACAGATGTGTTTCTGTAATGCGGAAAGTGTACCATTCATTAGATAACTGCATTTGGAGCTGTGTACTGACTTGTAGATATTACTTGCATATGTTTTCTTGATATACCTGGGGGGGAAGCAAAATATATTTATACTAAAAGTCATCCTAGACACATGCATTGCACACGCACATCTGTTTTCTTTAAAAAAAAAAAATGAGGTAATGTAAAAAATAAAAGATAATCCTTTTACACAAGATTATATAAAGGATTGCTTCTTTTATTGAAATTGGAGTGTAACTTTGGTATATACAGAGAGTTTGTGTTGGAAATATCTTCTGTTTTAATTCGTTTAATTACCTCACATGGGTTATATGTTGTACAAAACATTACAAGTAAAGAACATTTACAATTTCAACTTTATCATACTTCATGAAACTTTATTTTCTAAATAGGGAAAAGAAGAAGTTAGTATTTTCCTCATGGCAATTAATAAAAATAAATGTTATGTATTCTGCATAACACAATGATCTACCTAGCTTACTGAATGGACTGAGAATCAATTTTTTTTTCTTTTATTTGGAATCCAGATCATTGTCAGCGATGTTTATTTGCTTTATAAATGGAGAAAAAATGGGTGCAGTGGGTGTGGTTGACTTATGGACCCCAATATCTACCTCCTACCCTAGGCAGTAGACTTATTTCATACTACTGTGTTTGATATGAGTTAAAGGGGAACTAAAGCTCATTTTATCTAAGGGTGATTCTTAAGGGCAGGGGGAAGTACTTATCGCTAGGGATTTTGCTTTCCAGAGCTGTCTCCTGCTCTCGCTAGCAAACTGGTATCTTCTGTTCTGTGAAGGCCAGGGTCACACTGACTGCTTTTTAGCTGAGCTTTAAAAAATGGTCTCCGTTGTTTCCTGTGAGATAATCCATACAGGCTATTTATTTTGCATGTAATTGGGTTGGTTTGGGGGAAGGAGGGGCAGATTTTGCTAGGGTTAGGGTGGGGATGTTATTGAGCTGCAGGTAAAGACTGAAGACTGGAGAACCTGAGGGTTTCGTCAGAGAACCGGTGTTTGATTTGAAAACCCAGAGCCTCCTGGTGAAACCCAGCAAGTTCCCAGGTTTTATGGCATTATACTTAGCATTCTATCAAATATGCATGAGGTAAAATTCATTTTCTATATGGTCTAAACTACATTTACCAACATCTTCAGACAGATTTAGTTGACAGCAGGTGGTGGTTGGTGAGTTTGGCATTCCTGATAAAGAGAAAGTCAATCCTAATATTTCTATTCTGTGTGATAATGTTTGGTGATAGCCCCTTGCAATTTCTACTTTTCTCTTTAGCATACTAATTGCCATTTAAGAAGCACTAGTTGGGATCTAGCTGAGGATGCAGAGAGTTGTAGTTCACAACATCCCTAATTACACTTCATTTTCATCCTCTGAGATCCTATACATTGTTACTGTACTTTTACTATGTATGCATCACAAAGGTAAACTGCAGATTATGGTTTGGTTCTGCAACAATAAACATTGCCATAAAGAATTATGATCTTGTTGTTATGTAATTGCTGGAAATATTTCCTCATATGGTGGTGGTGGGTCACTGGGTCTGTTTATGCTCAGGAATTCTTCATGTAGCCATACAGCATCAGGAAGCCTGAAAGGGTTAAAGAAAGTGTCAGTGCCATGACAAGTATGTTACTATTGGGCTAATGCATACTACACTGTCAGTTATTTATGTACATTGGCCCCCTTGACTGTAACATCACACAAAGTTATTGGTAAAGTGCTTAGATTTGCAGGGATTCATAGAAGCAATTCCACAGGGTCCAGAGTGCACTGCTGTACTTTAATTGTATGTATTAAGGCTTAGACCAGGGGTCCTCAAATGCCAGGCCATGGATCACTGCCGGTCTGCAGATCCCTCGGCACTGGGCCGCCTGATGGTGATGCGCACACACAAATCGCGTCACCATCATGCAGCCGTCAGTGTGCATTTGGCCCCGCCACCCTCCTAGTGGTCCGTCAAACCTCTTATGGGCCAGGGAACCAATCCAGAAAAGGTTGGGGACCGCTGCCTTAGATGGCTGTTGATCTAGGGCTGGAATTTAGGCCATTTGTGGAAGCAGTAATTTAATAGTGTCTGCAGTTGTACACTACTACATAAATAAGTACTGATATGAATAGCTGCCATGTCAATCCAAATAAAAAATCTTTTTTAATGAATGGGCCCTTTAACAGTTCCTCTTTACATTGCATTCCCAGGAATCCCCACTAACCTCTGACCCATAAAACTCAAATCTCTGGAGCCAAATTTACATCATAATTTCACACCAGCTTTTACTGTAATATTCTGTTCACACCTGTACTTCTGTGTGCACAAACTTTTACACTAGGAAGTGTATTTGCTAAACAGCAAAATATTGTGGCAGCAGTCATACAGTTTCTGCCATGATACATTTGTTATGACTGCAATATTTACCATTATTTACATTTTGTGGAAACTCCTGTAAATTGTCTCTTTAAGATGTTTGAATAGTAATTAATATGTACATATATAGGGGTACATGTAAATGGAACACAACACAACATTCGTATTGTTTTCTAAATAATGCCAACAGTATATTTTATGTAAATGTATATCCCTAGCCAGCCGGTCTGCCTATCTGTGTTAGATGTGTATGTAACAGTTTTATATTATGGTCTGTTGCACAGCACTGTTAAATATGCCACCACTTAGAGAATTAAAAAGAGAAATGATACAGTAAAGGATATTATTCAGCCTACAATTACTTTTTATAGCCGCTGTAAAGAGGCAAATAAATGGTGTTATATGACTGTAGGACCAAGCTGTAACATAAGCAAGAGTGCAGACTTCCTTCAGTGATAACTGTGAAGTTCTCTCACTATTGAATCACTATCAATGATTGACCAGGCTAACTGACTCAGCTAGGTGGTAATATTCCATCTGAAACTAAAGCAGTTAAGAAGCAGGTAAAATACTTTGACTAAAGCCAAATCTACATTTTATAATTAGGGTGACCATTTGAATCATTTGTAACTGCATTGTTGACCATCACTCTTTGTCTTGGATGAGGCACTAAAGTCAAAACAACTGATGGTCTACCTAGAACTAAGGGCACTAGGGCTGATTACCTAATGGGAAGCATAGCTGAGCTTCTGAGCATTGCCCAATGTCATGGCAAGTTTGTAACAAACCTAATAAACTCTTAGGGGGTCATTCTGGAAAAGGCGAATTTCCCATGTCGAATTCACTGAAGTCCCACTATAAAGTTGCGACTGTGACAATTCTCCCATTAAAAATTGTGACCGAGACTAAAAAATTGTCGTGGTTGCGACTTTATAATTGGACTTCGCTATCAGTGAATTTGGCACGGGAAATTCGCCTTTTCCAGAATGACCCCCTTAGGTATTAAGAAACATAAATGAGCAACTGAAAGAAACAGTTCTAGTAACATACTAAGCACTATGGGGGTTATTGGCTAAAGTGTGAATTCACCTAAGTGAATTCACATCACTTCGGGCGGCTAAGCTATGATTCTCTACTCCTTAATAACTAGACAGCGAATTCCTATAGAAAATCCGCAACTGCGACATTATTCCCATAGTAAAGTAGTGACCGCATCAGTAGCAGTCTATTGTGTAGCGTGTGGCCATCAACTGGTGAATTTGCCACTTCGCAGAATATAGGGAAGTGGCAAATTCACTCCTTTATGTGACTATTCGCACTTTAGCCAATAACCGCCTATGTATTATAATGCAGCTATTCAGCAAATTAACTGGTAGGCTAATAGGCACTGAGCATTATAACTGAGCTGCTGTGCAATGTAACTGAATTTGTCTCTGAACAATAAAAGTGCACTGTTGTGCAATGTAACTGACGCTGAGCACTATACAAAGTATCTAGGCTACTTAGGAAGATGTAATATAACTAACAGATCTTTGGGCAATGGATGAACATAATGGAGTTACTGATCAATGTGTCTATAGGGTAATGGCATAATAATAACGTTTAGGCCTTGGGCAAAAATGAAGGTGTGGCTCCATAATGTTGAGCAGGTATGTCTATAAGGTTATAAACAACAGTTTTATAAAACATACTGTATATATATATATATAAAATGGGTTCATCAGAGTGCTTACAGTGTGCTTCAAAAGGTTTTATATCTCTGTATAACTGCTTCTGCAAGCAATTTATGTATGCCTACCAAATTGGAAAATATGAAAACTGGTATTTATGAGGTAGAGATGGTTAATAAAAAGCTCCATCACTGAGGCCTAAAACATAATTGTTTGCCAGTTGATTTTTTTAAATCATATTTAAAAGTTAGTGGCAAACCATACTTACCTGATCAATCTAGTAGCAGCACACAAAGTGGGCACGCGCAGTCGGTTAGTTTCACCAAACTTTTGGGGGGCGGGTCTATGTGAGGGATAGATGTCTCTCACATAGACCCAGAAGTGAGCAGATTGGCAATGTATTCATCTGATGATCCTGGGCTGAGTATTGTCAGACGGATACTGATCTGTCTTTGTATACTGCTGCTACATTGATCAGGTAAGTATGGTTTACCACTATAGTTCCCTTTTAAATGAAAATGTATGTATAGAAAGCGGGAATCATTTCTATACAAGAGTAAAATTGGGAAGTTGCCAGGTTTTATAGCAGGAGACACAGGGTTTTTACTAATAAATTGCAGTCCTCTAGGGAACACAAATTCTGTAGAAGGGTGCACACCTTCATATATTCACGGGAATACTGTGCTGCAGGGGCTTCAGTGTGGCAGCCTCCAGGCCTCTAGAGAACTCATCAATTTCCCTGGGCAAGGAATGAATTGATTGGTGCCTCCTCATTCTTTTTATCCCCACCCTATTACACCTTAGCCCTCCAACCAATGGAAAAAATAAGTAGTAGCGCTACCAAGATAGCTTTACTCATTGTTGTACCATGTCATGTTTTGGGCCCTCTGGCTCTTTTTCATTTGAAAACTTCTTTTGCAGCACTACTGCCCCTTTTTATGTTAGAGTTTAAGGGTACCAAGACAGAGGTATTGAAGCAGCAGGGCATACACTTATTAATTAAAGACTCTTACCCCTTTTGGTTACATCCTAGCCCTCCCAATTTTACCCTAATTCCATATGCGCCACATAATGCATGCTAATGTTACCCTATCCCTTCCTGTGACACAAATCACAGGATCAGGTCAACCCCTGCAGGTTATGTGCCAGGTGGAGCTGTCCACTGAACCAAAAGGTAAACCATAACTAAAATACTATGATCTTCAAATAAACTATAACAATCCTTATGCCCTGCTCAGTTTGAATCTGGCTGAAAGTTTTAATACAAAATGACTTGTTCCTAATTGATAACACAATTTATTGTCGATATTGAGAACACTTACCCAGAATGGACAAATGTTGCACATAACCCTGTACACATTACAAAACTAAATAATCATTGGGTAAATCTATCAACACTAAGGGCCCCATTGTCAAAAGTCCAAATCATCACATATAGCTCTGAATTTGCATCTATTTGCCACTTCCCCATGTTTGCTTATTGAGTAAACTCTGTGAAGTGGAGAATACGCGACAAATTAGAGTGGCTATGATAGTCACAAACTTATGGAGCTCTTGACATCACTTTGCGTGCACGTGCACAGGTACTTCTAGTAAGCAGGGGAATGTGCTGAAGGAGCGAATATGACTAGGTGAACTGCTCCGAATTAACATGTTTGACTTCATCACTTCAAAGTGGCAAATTAGGGGGCTGATGGCAGGGCTCCACATGCTACTTCTATCCAACTGACTACGCCACACTACGCATTCAACAGTAATCGCTGCTGTCCGCTTGTTTCACAAGACTAGTCGGCACTTAGTACTGAGAAGTGAATGTGCGGCTATTTTGTCGATGCAACTCAAATTGTAGCGAGGTGGATTCTACATGTGAATTCACCATTTTGACAATAAAGCCCTAAGACACTAGAATGGTTGTGTACAAAGCCATTTTCCTTTTATGATTCGATTTCAGTGCATATTTTTTGGGGGGTTTGTCTGAAAATAGAAGAAAAAAAACAGACCTCTCAAATTCATCTTGTATTGGTTGATGAACAGGCGATGTGCCATCATCTACAAATGCTGGGTTGTCCATTGGATATATGCTATAATACTGAGGAGGACTTAACGATGATCCATTAGTCATGAGAGAATTATTAGGAGTGGAAACAGAGGGTTGAGAAGTTGCAGAAACGGTAACACCGTCCGGATTTGTATAGGGGGGAGGAATATATTGGACTACAGTAGCACCATGAAATGTTATTGGCTGATTTATTCCAGTGAAAACAAAAGACTGTGCACCTGTAGGTAGTTCAGAATCTACTGTGGTCTCTTCATTCCTCTTACAAGACCTGCACGTTAGCATTTTAAACTTGCACACTGATATCAGAGCAAAAGTCACTCCCACAGAGAGCAGAACGGGTCCCAGCAACTGAGTCCACTCAAACTGAACTCCCTCGCGCTTGATCCACCCCATGACAGTGAACGTGATCCCAACCAATCCCAGAAAGATTCCAGAAAATAGCAAAGTGGCTCCAGCTTTGTCCCCATCTGTAACATGGACGTCGGGTCTGTTGTTTTGAAAAGGCAGAACAGAAAATAAGTTTTGAGAAAAGTCGTCCGCTTGGCTGTTACTCCTTTCCATTCCCGATTTGCTTCGTGTCTCCGGCTGTGCTAGAAAAAGAATGTCTTTGCCTTTTTACCAAGGTAAAAGTTCAGCTTTTACCTTAGCTCACATGATTCCTGCTGGCTATCTTATAAAACACTAGACTTTGGCAGTAAAGTATAAAGGTCTCAGCAGCAGAGCTGAAAGTAGCGCATACATGGAATTTACATTGCAGTGGTATTCTTTCCTTCCAGATCACAGCACGTTACAATCCATAGGGGCATTACAGTTCATAAACTAGCTCTCCTTTTCAGCACTTTGTTATTCTATTTGCTCTAGAGGTTAATATATAAATATAACTGTTGTATCATTACTCCTTTTAATACTTCCCAAGGGAGAGGGATCCATGCTAAACCAATTTAAAGGCATAACCAGAAACCAAACCAAATTAAAGGCATAACCAGAAAATAAAATTGCTGTTTGGATTGACATGGCAGTTTTATCTATGCAATACAAATGCTATTTTTTTTAAGTAATAATTCCCGGGTTTTATTTGTTTGTGTTACATTAGAAACAAAAGGGCTAGGTTGGCTTTACATACTTAGCAGATAAATGATGGCTGCAACCACATGGACAGAAAACAAACTCAAAATGATACAAATTAGGAATCTTTTTATCAGTACAAGGAATAACTGCTATTCCAATCCAAATGGTATTAGTTCTGTTTCTGGTGCTTTAAAAACAGATAGTTAGACATAGGCACACATAAATTCATTTAAATTGTTGAATCAAATTTTTGGGTAGGAAAATATGCCCCTTTTTGTCATTTCTGAGAATATTAAGTCACCTTGCAAAATTCCATGCCATGTGTAAAACCCTTCCGCCTCATACTTTGATATGGGACGCCTTAATGACTATTAAAATCCTTAGAAATTATAGAAAGGGGGGTGCATTATCCTCTATATGATCTCCTTGTGTAGAACCTTTCACTCAGTGTACAGTTTTTATAACATTGATTGCTACCTGCTCCGTGGAATAAAAGTTCTGATAACATTGTATATTTTTATAGGCTAGAAACAGAGTCCAAGGCTATAGAGGTGAAAGGTGCAAAAACCAGCTCTACAAAATTTTCTAGTTAAAGGACCAGTAACACCAAAAAAAAATTAAAACTCCCATTTGGATTGGCATGGCAGTTATTCAAATATAGCACTTGTAAAACTGTTGTCTTAAATTCTTGAACCTTATTGATTTTTGTCTGTTTTTATTCCATCATTTTCTATGATGCTTTACATAAAACATATTCAGGACTTGTGCCCTAAAACCTAATATTTAAAACTAAATATCTAAATATTTTACTTTCAAGACACAATTTAGAATTTTTGGAAGTACAGATTGAATATATATAATAACTATATAAATGCATTTGAGGCATTTTCAAATTTTGGTATTACTGTTCTTTTAAAAAGCAGAGATATTCTCATACGTCACACTAACCAGTGCTGTATTCATTTCAAGTCCTACAGAGCATGTTGTCTGGGGTTTAATGCCCCTTTAGATTCTTTAAAAAAGCATTATTATCACTATTCATTTAAAAATCAGAAGATTTATTTATGTAAATGCCATATTAGAAATGTTAAACTTATTCTATGTCACTGAAAATAAAAACAAGAGGTGCTATGAGAATAGTTCCTGGCAAGACACATTGACAGTAACAGATCATTATAAAAAGCAGAAGATAAGAAACACTCCTGATAAATTAACACTGCCCTATCTTTTATTATGTTCTTGAGTTAAACTTTAGTGATGAGACTTGCAATATCCCAATGTAAACAAAACCATTATTATAACAGTAAAACCATGTAAACATTTACCATTTAAAGGGATTGCACACATGGATTTTTTTTTCCCTTTAAGAGCAATGGCAGGATAAACATTTTATGGCTTACGGTAAAACACACAAAATAAATACCTGCATGCTGCTGCCCATAATGTGTGACTGCCTGGCGACTGGGTGGGTTTTACAGTGACAAAACATTGAAGGTGTTTAACACTCCCTGTCCCATCACCCATAGTTCTGTGAGAAAAAACCTAAATGCTGACTAACGTTTAAGTGGATTATTAATGAAAGCATGAATTTGACTGTCAAAGTGTATTCATATCAGTGCTGAAAAAAGGTTTGCCACCCCTGGCCTATAATCTCAGATAGTCGTGAATTCACTACTCTTTATTCACTAAGTGGTGGATTCCCTTAGTGAATAAGCAAACAGCATTATACGCAGTTTCTTGCGTAGTGAAACATAGTAAGTTGAACAGTAGGAGCACTGCCATCAACCCCCTAATTCACCCCTTTGATCTGGCAAATTTGGAGCAGTACACCTTGCTGAATTCGCTACTTCGACAGACTGCGACACCTGAATAGGTGAATTACCTGTGCACACAAAGTGTGAACAGCTCCATAAGTCTGGAACTGTTGTAAGCCTCCAAATTGGATGCAAATCTGCCACATCACAGAGTTTTCTGAATACTGGAATATGGGGCGAATGAATATGAATCAGGACCTTTACGTGACTCAACTTTCATGAATAAACCCCTAAGTGTTGTGAATAATGACAGCAGAAAATGCAAGATAGAAATAGTTGGTAAGATTGTTCATTGACAGGTTGTTCAGGTTTCTTACATTCCGTCACGAAACCCAAGTTCCCTTGCGGGAACCATTAGTGAAGACCGGGTGTCCATTAGATTCCGCACCCCTGGTGGATCTTGTTCCAACCTCCGCTGTCGGTGGACTCACTACAATTCCATTGTCCTAACACTGGGTTTATTATTCATATTCTCTAAGTAGCCATGTTGCATCCAACTAGCCATGGTAAATAGCTACAGAGCAATAATTTTCATTATTGCTTTATTGGGGAGGGTAGAGCATTGGTTGATAGTGCTCAGAAACAAGCAGTGCCCTGGGAAAAAGGTGGGGAGGGACTCAAATCACAAAATGGATTGTATGTGCTGATTGTCATGCCTGACATGAAAAGACTACTAAATCTGAGGTAGTTAATTAAACTATTCAAGCTTAGGCTAAACTATCCAGATTCATCCTCCCTGAGCCATCATGGTTATTCAGTATGGGCTAGGATAGCAGTAACAGTCACGCACACACATTTACTAAAGATACATGTTGGCTGTACGAGCAGCAGCGAAAAGGTGACCAATAGAAGTGATCTGAACAATGTGTAACTTGATATAACCATAGCCAAACTTCTATAAACATGCCAGATATGAATGCACATTCACTTTTATGCCAGTCAAATACCAGCGTAATTCATTACCTAAACTTTACTCGTTTTTTTCAGACACAAATAAAGATGTTTAGTTTTGATGATAATGGTCATTAAACCAGGTGTAGATTGTATCCCATATCACACTCATGTTTTCAGCATCTATCAGTAGTATCAAAGGAGTCACTGCAAAACAACATTTTAACACAGCTCAGTAGTGAATACCGTGTTTCCCCGATTGTTGGACACCCCCGATAGTAAGACATATCGGGGGTGTCAATGGGCTGGCTAATGTAAGGCATACCCCGTATATAAGACGTAGCG
>JAKJJM010004964.1:0-10976 GCA_021901965.1 Pipa carvalhoi
AATTATCCAGCTTCAGATGAAACAACTACAGGGATGAATGGGTTCACACTAAGGTATAGTACAACATATGTAAAGATGTAATTTGACTATATTTCTCCTTTAATGTCTATCCGTCCATCTATCCATCAATATCTGTCTATCCATCCATTAATGTCTATGTATCCATCCATTAATGAAATGTCTGCCAGTCAATCCATCCATGTATGTGCTTCCTTACATTTTTTCAACCTTTCAAGCTACTTACAAGGGGCACTAAAATGCATGTGACCAAGGCCTCACACTGTTGCCTATTTGGTTTACGGTGATTCCATTAGCATGTTGTGTGCTTATTTTCAGGAACTACCATACAAGTGACTAAGCTACTATGTGTGGCCTATTGCTGCATGATAAGGCCTCATTAGTCAATGGTGTTGGCACTAGCCCTTTAATTTTTTTGTTATGACTCTTTGACCATTACCTTTATAACAATATACAACTAAATCCGGCTGCAGCAAGTGGCAGAACTTCTCTATGTACTTTGTATTCTTTGGATTTGTTTTATCACATTTATTGTCCTTTCGTTATTATCAACTCAGCTCCCCTCCTGCGTGATTCCAGTTTTCTGCTCTTTTAAACACACAGATTATAGGCATTAAGCATACTGCTGAGCGCAGTAATGGATCATAACCCTTCCTTGTTTTACGCAGGTGAATCACTGCGCCATCAGTTTTTTTAGTATGAAATCTGTTTGTATGAAAACAATTTCTGTCCAAGGTTAAAACAATATGAACAAAGTTTATTCAAGGTTAACAAAATGTGTATCTTTCATTTGCCAGGCATTATACACAGGAATATACATTCCTTTTTACTGTAATAATTTTGGATTAAAGACTGGTTATGTCTGAGCAATATCCAGGCACATTGCTGTGTAAATGAATAGTGCCATAGAGGAATATAGGTAATAATATTTTAAAGGGAAGTGTTTTATGCAGCAGTGTTGCCAGATTAACAAGGTTTAACGGTAGACTTTTACTTGCTTTGCTGAGGTTGACATTCCACCAATAGACTTTTAAATAAATATTAATAACAAACTTATTTCTCAAACATTTTTTATAGTGTTAAACCAATGTTGTGCTATTTTGACACACAGAGAATGGATTCTTATTGCAGAACTACCTTAGCCCTTCACATTTTAGCTGTAAAGTTTTTATCAGTGATTGGGGTACAGACCCATAGGGGCATATTTACTAGGACCAATTCGACCATATCAATTGATTTCACCCCATTTTCATTTCCATGTGCTTTTTTTATTTCCCATATAAAAATGTTTCCCCAGCGAAATAAATAGATAAATATAGTTCAGTTAACAGGGGAACACTTTGCAATGTTTTTCTATGATAGTCCCTTCCATTACAGATCAATATCAATGTCTCCTTTCGATGGAAACATAATTTGGACTAGACAGTGACAGAACTATCTCCATAGGGAATAATGGGTTTACACCAGCCTGAGGGTGGAAAATTATTTTGGTCAATTAAATTGTCTATGAACAGTTTAGTAAACAGGAGAAAACAAAAATATAATTAAAAATAGATTGTTTCTCCTGCATATACTACTCGAAAAGCTTTGTCTTTAGTAAATGTGCCCTATAGCCTCATGTTTACACAGGGTTCGGTGAAATTTACAAAAGTCGAGAATTTTTTTTTTCAAATGACGTTTTTGACCTTTTCGCCCCCATTTCTTGACTGTTTTCACTGCAAAACATAATTTTTTACGTTTTTGCCCCCCTATTCGCCCATTTTTTCAGACGTTTTCGCAGCAAAAGAGGCTGAAAAATTAGGGTGAATAGGTTGAAAATGTCATTTTTGACTTTTTTGCCCATTTTTCACGGCAAAAAAAAAACATCGTTTTTGACTTTTATAAATTTCGCCCAAGGTTTGTTACAATACTCAAAATCTTACAGCTTAAGTGTAAATTCCCTGTCCAGTGAAAGCCATTTTTATGCTTGGTTTGATAGCAGCAAAAGCACTTTGGAACAAGGACTGCTCTAAGACCAATGATTTTGTATAATGTTCACCTCCATAGCACTTGAGTTGATTCACAGTACTTCTCCAGTGTCTATCTAGTCATTTCTCTCATATTCATTCATTGCCCCTCTAGCGGAAGATAGCCACCTTGAATGTAAAGGTGGAAACATCAAATATATCATTATATATTGGTTAATAAGAAATTAAAGGGGTTGTTCACATTGGAATTAAGAGTGATAGTATAGGGCGTGGACAGAAAGATAACTAATAAAAAAGAATTCTAAATAAAAAAATAAAGCCCCAGATTAAGTGATATTCTTGTTTATTGGGGGTAAATGACCCCCAGCAACCAGAACATGTACAACAAACCTGTAAGCTACAGGAGAAAAGAGCGCTAATACAATAAATGATAAAAATATTGTAATAAACCAATAAAAAAGTCCCAATTTCCACAAGGATGAGTGCTGCTTCCAATTAAAGGCTTATACCTGCACCGCCCTAATAAAAGGAATCTGAAATACAAAAGGAGCGCACAAGGCACTACAATAGTGCCATATCACAAGTAAAATATAATAAGATGAGTCCTCAAAACCTTCAAAGAGTCTCAGAGTAAGGTGTAGAAAGATGAAATCACACCCAAAATAAATGTGACTTGTAGCATAAATCCTCACTGATTGTGACAAGGCTTACCAGAAACAATGGTAGTTAATGCATTAATAACAGAGGTGAAGAGATGATAATGTTCACTGCCAGAATCCTCAACAAAAAGTTTTTTCTTATGCAGTATAAAGGTATTCAGCATAATGGGAGCTCCATCATAGATCATATGAAAAACAAAAATCCCATAGTGCAGAGATATTTTTTTTAATAAAAAAATAACAAGAAATGTACTCACAAAGTGATGATGAATAAAAATGCCTTAAAAGCAATCTGTACAGAAGCAAGACTGTCTGTCTGTTGTTTCCAAATGTGAAAAAAACATACATATGATTTTAATAAATAATGTCTAGACTTAAATAACATAATCACATAGTGAAATAGCGTTAAGAATAAATCAAACTCATTTTGATGCGGAGGGCGTCCCCCTCAAAATAATTAGACCCTATAAACCAACCCCAGAGTAGGTATAAATTAATTCTCCATGGGTGTGTTAAAAATTATTCCAAGACAACCCAGTTCGACCAAATTGTTACTTTCATAAAGGAGAATTAATGTAGCTGAGTATCTCTGTATGGAAACCAAATAGTCACACACAATGTCTCATGTGCAATTCATAGTTCGTGGATACAAATTAGCTTCCTCACTGTGATTCATCTATTTGGGGATGACAGCCAGCTGACATGCTATGAATGACAGCGCTAGTGCACCAATACTTAGCCAGCTAGTTCATAACCAGTATGATCCTTTAGTAACAGCACTATTAAATGAAAATACTTGCACATGATAGTTGATCACATTGTACTACTACTAACAGACCAGGGCCTGGCAGACCATCAAACAGATATACACAGTACCCATCCAGGTAAGAAAGTGATGCTGCCTCTCTCCCTCCTGATGAATCAGAGTCTGTAGAGTTACACTTGAGCGCTGGGATCTGAACTTGGTGGTGTGACAAAACCACACATCAGAGTGGAGATGGTTGTCATCTTGGGGACATGGCATCATCGTTGTCATCATGGGAAGCTGAAATGCTGGCTCTGAAAATTGGTCCATATAGGGCAATGACCGACTGATGCGCATTTCGAGTGACTCACAGGCCTCATCCAGGTCCTTTCAGGTGTTAGACACACCCCCTCCCTCTCTCTGACATCTCTACGAAGACCTGTGTTGCAGACTCTAGTTGGTGAGTGTCTGAAATAGGTAGGGCTTGTCTAAATGGTTGACTTGTACTGTTAGGGAACAACGCTATGCTCATAACCTCTAAATAGCAAGTCAGAGCTTGGCGCTTTAAGTTTCATTGTGTTCTTATCTAACAGTCCTATTCATTTAATAAGAAATTAAGCCAAATTATAGTATTTCTTTAAGTGATGTTTGCATTTGCTTACAGAAGGGGTCACTGAGTAATTTTATATGTATCCCGGTATTCTAGGAATTGTTTTTTTTTTTTTTAGATTTCCGAATCCTAATATAGAGCGATTTTCTGTTTGTCTTTATGGTCTCTAAAATGTTGATGTTAAAATTACCCTTTTCATAGGTCTTTTTCTTTGGTGTGTGTGTTATTTTTATATCCCTTTATGTGCCGGCTATTGATCCTCTTGTTTAATGAGAAAACATTTGGTTAAAGATGACATCAAAATAACTTTGACTTTAGGTAACATCAAACAAGAGTAACTGGAGCTTTTTGATGCATATTAGTAATGTTTATAATTAGAAATGGTTTGCTATATTCATCAGTTAAATGCTGAACAATCAGACAGTCTTATGCCACCAGTCTCCCTTAGCTTGAGGATTTCAAACTATATTAAATGGTAAGTCTAGATTTTTATACAGCAGAATCTATCAATATTACATTTGCTGGACAATTAAGCAGTCTGGCAGCATTTTATCTAGAGCTACAAGCTCGTAAGCTGTTAAAGGAAGGTTAAATTGCACGCTAAAATGATCATATTATATTAACTGGAGCAGGAAATTGTTAGCGAATGAAACTGTAGAGACATCAAGGCTACAGGCTTGCGTTTTTTCCACCGTTTGGCTGGGCCGCAAAAGTGTTTTGGATTCCTGCTCTTTTACCGCTGCTTATGTACTTTGTCCCATCACTTTTAATAAGAATTGGTGATGTGCAGTTGAAATCTAGTGACTTCCGTATTGGCTTGCTGCATCCAGCATTCTGACAAATCAGTTTAATGATATTCTACAACTATGCATGCGATCTGTTTCATTCATTAGTTAAGGTAGCAACACTGATTATGTCTGTTAGCCAAGTTGATTGATTGAAGTTGTTGATTTATTTGTGAACAATTTGATCTGGTACATGGATGTCCAAATTTGCCAAAGTGATTAGTTTGGGGCGACATACAACTGGATTAATTGAAATGCCAGAATGAATGGACATAGCTACTATTGTTGCTTAACAATTTACACCCCATACAGTCAGACAAGTGTCTATTATCAAAAGGAGTTTTCATTTTTAGATATTTGTTACAAATCAACTAGTAACAGAGATCCACTCTAATAATATAACATTAATAGCAAACCCCCTGTTTTCTACCACTGAGCCAGTTAGTAACCCACTTACACACATTTCCCCATGGTTTCCAACCTGTTTTTTTTTTTGTTTTACCCATTCTTGAATGTTGACAGCACATTTGCTGTATACCAGTCCTGTGAAACAAACCCTGTTTATTAATACCCATACATTACAGGAGGTGTATTCAATCTGGACCCAGTGAATTGTCTGTTCTTTTTAAGGTAGAGCTGCACTTCATCCTGGACTAGACAGGTGACATTGAATGCACAGCTTACTTTAGTCCTCTGCATTTCATTATAGTTTTTCTTTAATGCAGTGTAGAAACCAATTAAAAATAAATACACAATTCCTCCTTCATTAGTCATTAATGGGTCAACATTAATTAGTTTGCACTAGTTACAAAATTTTGAAACATATTTGGGGTTTTGCTCTCTTTGACAATGAAACACTGTCAGGGGAGTTCATCAGCAGGTACAAACTAAACAGAAGTCTAGTAACCCAAGCAACCAATCAGGAGTTATTATTTACCGGTATACAGGAAGCTAGAACTATGAAAGGTAACCTCTGATTGGTTACTATGGCTTACCACACCTCTGTTAAGTTTGCACCTGTTGATTAATTCCAGTTTGTCTCTAGTTTTTTTTTTTTTTTTTTTATGTGATTTTAAGGTGGAAATTTATAAAGGTCTTTTTTACCTATTTGATCAATTTGCAATTTTCACCGCTTTTTGCCATTTTATTGGCGTTCTTTTCTTTCCACCACATTTTTTATTTTCCTCAATTTATGTAGTGACCAATAAAATTTATCAATATAAAAAAAAGATCAATAAATATTGATCTGTTAATCCACTATACTTTACATTGCTTTCAATAGAGTTCCTTTTCAATTGATATTGATATCGCTGATCTTTTTAATGGGAACTTAGAAAACTCTACAAAACCATCTCCATAGGGAATAATGGGTTTGCGCCACCTAATGGGTTTGCGCCATCTAATATTTTAGACCTAATTAGAGGTATATTGATATCAATATACCAGGAGAAAAGTTTTCAATTTTTTATAAATGTCCCCCTTAGTAACATTATATGGTTGTTTTCAGTTAATAGATATGGTACATGTATTGTAAAGGATAACAAACCCCCTTTTGTAGTCTATAAGGAGAATAAAAGACAACTCTGGAATTCCCGGTGTCCTCTAAACAGTGAAGTTTCTGGAATTTCATACTGTGCGGTTAATACTGCACACATTGCCCTGCATTAGTTATATTTTAAGACTCCCATTGATGCCATGAACGCTCAGCCTGTGTATTTTATGTGTCCAATTAGGGATGTTTTGGCAGCGCTATCCCTGTAACACTAAAAGTTCGCTTTGGGGCTAAAATGAAAAATGTTTAAATGCCAGACCAGTAATGCAGATTTACATGGTTCTTCTTTCTCTACAGTAACATTTTTATTTGCATTGGGGTTTTATTCCTGCTCCTCATTTGCAAACACACGCACACATATATTTGTATAAAGGCCACGTTTTGAAATCTAGAGGTAAAAAGCGAAAATAATGAGCGCTAATTTTTTTTCTCTAAAATTCTTAAACGAGGGTACAAGCTTGCTTCTGTCATGTACCCTGTTCCAGCCAATCTGAAACTGTTAAATTATTCTAACAACAGTAAACCAATCAAAGGTTTTTGCTGATTGGTTGCTATGTGTAACAGCCTTAGTTGTGGTTTGCCCCTATACGAATTTAAAAACCACCTGACAAAGACACGAATTTAAAAATCCACTGCAGCGGTCTTAAAATATGCAGTAATATTGAAAACACATTTATGTTTACTCTGCTCAACAAGTAATTGTTAAATCCTGTAAAATAGCTAAAAGAGTTCATGTGCGTAACTTGGAATAGAAAAAAATCCTCACAATTTCAGAAGCACGCTGTAGACTGCCAAAGCCATCAGCATGCAAACGCAGTTTTCTTCACTACTATTATTAGGTTCCTTTGAAAGCATGATCATGTATTTTATCTTCAAGTTTTTCTCTCCGTCTTATTAGATTGCTTTAATTTGCATTCATATATTCAGAGCATCACACCACCTCTTGACAAAACTCATTTCAGCTTGTTTTTTTTTCCTCTCACACTGCCTCATTATGGCTTCTAATTATAGGCCGTCATCATTTGGCCTCTGATAAATATGCCCCAAATATTGTTCCCATTTAGATGACAATTGAAGGTTTGTGCAGATACTTTAAAGCTAAATGTTAAAGGAACCAATATTAAAACATTCTCTCAGAACTGACTATTTACTATCTACTGTAAAGCTCTTGATAATTCTCCCTGTGTACGCCTCCCAGAATCCATTGCAAAGCATTTTCAGTATCCAAGGCTAGGTGACATCTCATGGTGGGTGTTCCTGTATATTTGGGTGGGATAAGATTACCACCTTTTGAGTATATGAAAACTAAAGAGGCTTTGAGAAGCAAAAGTTATACATTATGTGCTATGTATCAACTTCTGGATTGGTAACTTTAACCTGAGTTGTCTAAAGCAGAAACTACATGGACAGTATGCTAAAACGGATATATGCACATTTGTGGCGTTTTATCGAAAAAAAAAAAAATCCATAAATAATGCCACATGACTTAGCCACACTTATTATAACAGTGTACCATTACACTTTGAATACCTAATACAGTGTAGCATTGACCCAGAAAAACTGTTGCTTTTTCCTTCGTAACGTTCCCAAGATCTGTCCATTTCTCTCCCAGGCCACTGCTAACACCCTCATGTATGCCCTTCTCTTATCCCACTTGGACTATTGCAATACCCTTCTCACTGGCCTTCCAGTTTCCCATCTTTCCCTGCTCCAGTCTATGCTAAATTCTGCTGCTAGAATAATCTCCCTCTCTCCCCAGAAGTCTCCCTCCCAACTCCTGTCTGCTCCTTGGCTCACAGTTAATAAACATATTATCTACAGTGTTCTACATTTGACATTTAAATCGCTTCACTCTATTGCCCCTCCCTACATATCTTCCCTTGTTTGGTCATATGCACCTAGCCGTCAACTCCGCTCTTCACAAGGCAACCTCCTTCAGGAACCCCTCACCAAAACTGCCCATTCTTTTCTTAAACCTTTCTCTCTTGCTGCCCCTTATCTTTGGAATTCTATACCCCTCTACCTCCACCAAGCACAATCCATCAATATCTTCAAATGTAAACTAAAATCTTACCTCTTGGAGCACTAGCACTGGTTTTCATGTCTATATTTTATCTTTTAGGAACTATTTATTCAAAATTTATATTCTGTATTTATTTTCTTATTTAATTGACACCTATAGTCTAATGAACTGACACTGCTGACTACTGCTTTTGTTACTCTCCTATCTGTTTATGTAAGTCTTCCTCCTGTTTAGATTGCAAGCTCTATGGGGCAGGGACCTCCATCCTCTTGTTTCAATCATGGCCTGGCACTTAGAGTGATGTATTTTCTTGATTACATGCTTGTAATTTACTTCACTTGTTTTTTGTAATGCACTTCCCTTGTCTGTATTATAACTGTATTCTTGGATTGTACAGCACTGCTTAACCTTGTGGCACTTTATAAATAAAAATATACATATACAATATACATACATACATACATACCTAATACAAAGCCACATCGACTCATTGAATGTGCAAGACAACGTAGCATTGGCCTAGATAATACCAAATAAAGTGCATTAAAAATATAATGACCAATAAAGTGCCTCAGACAATTCCCAATAGAGGGCAGCAGTAACCCAGATATGGCCCTATAAAGGGCAACAGTCCCCCATATAGTGACAAGTACATGGCATCAGTGACCACCAGATAGCAACCAATACATTGTAGCACTGCCTCACAGAAATTAATTCTCCGTTCAGTAGACAGTACTGCACTCTAACTCTATATAATGTCCCTTTAATCTGGCTGCCTTCAAATTGCTTAAGAACAGATTTTTTTTTCTTTTTATATAGCTGCATAGTAATGTCTTGATCTATATAATATCTGTTATAAATTTCGTGTTGATTAGATACTTTCAGTACCCAGTTTTCCCTGAAGAATCGTACATCGCATTTATCTACGTGTACATCGGTGTCTAATACGGGATTGCTTTTACCTAAAGCTACAATATAATGTAAATTCTATTAGTAAATACAAGCTTGAAAGACTTTTCAAATCTACTTGCAAATAATAATTGTGCTTCCTTACATAGCTTCTATAATACATAATGTATTTGTAACAGTGTTTTTCATAGTGACAGTCTATTCCCTCCTAGAGCCAAATCAGTTTTACTGAGAGCTCCAGACCAGAGTTGGTGATTGGGAAGCTTTATTAAAGAAAGCTAAAATGTAAGAATGTAAAGCTGAACACTTTGCTTGTTGCCTGCAAGAAGATAGACTATTTCTTAATTATAAAGAGCTATTTCTAACCACTCATTCTGATTCTACTGTGCATGGTTTGGCTGCTAGTCTAATGGAACAGACAGGAAATTGAAGGGTTTCTATCTAGAAAATAAAGCAAAACATATAATTACAGTAAACTGAAAAATGTATTTGTTTTAGAACACATATAGAAATAGGTTAAAAAAAAAAAACATCTTTAGACATTTTACTTCCCATTAAATTACTATAGAAAAAGCTTAAAAAATACTATTGAGATTATTTACCAAAAGTTGAAAATAAGCATATTTTCTATCTAATTTATTTTGATAGTAACCAGCTTTACATGCCACACACCAACACTGACCTTTCTCGTCTTAAACCCTTTTCTCTCTCTGCCCCCCACATCTGGAATACTATACCCCTCTATCTTCACCAGGAACATTCCCTCTGCACTTTTAAAACCAAACTAAAATTCTTCCTTATGGAGCACTAGCACTGTTTATATGTATGTATTTTATTTTATCCTTAATTAGTTATTTATGCTTATTATATGTATTTATTGACCAATGTTTCAACACATTGTTATTAGCACTTAGTTATTACCCCTCTATCTGTGTATGTAATGTCTTTCTCCCATCTAGATTGTAAGCTCTACGGGGCAGGGACCTCCAACCTCTTGTGTCAAACACAACCTGGCACTTAAAGTGATGTAGCCTTGTGATATTATACTTGAATTGTATAATGCACTTTTCCCTGTCTTATATTCGTATTGCTGAATTGTACAGTGCTGCATAAATTTGTGGAGCTTTATAACTAAAATTATACATATATTATTATTTCCAGTAAGTACAGAAAAAGCTACAGCAGTTCAGTTTTAATTTACCATATATAAACCGTTACAGAAATGAGCCAAAACGGGAAAGTGAAATTGGTATTTCTAGTAATACACTGAGGCAAAATCAGTGATAGTGGTAACCCTAGTCTTAGAATAACTTAATAAATAACATTTTATGACATCAACAGTTAAGTGCTAGTTGACTGATACAGGGCTGGCCAAAAGTATTGGCAACCCTGCAATTCTGACAGATAATGCTCATTTTCTTCCAGAAAATGATTGTAATCACAAATTCTTTGGTATTAATATCTTCATTTATTTTGCTTGCAATAAAAAAACACAAAAGAGAATGAAAAAAAAAGTCAAATCATTGATCAATTTACATAAAACTCCAAAAATGGGCCGGACAAAAGTATTGGCACCCTCAGCCTAATACTTGATAGCACAACCTTTAGACCAGTGGTTCTTAACCTTGTTTGAGGTACCAAACCCACCAGTTTCATATGCGCATTCACCGAACCCTTCTTCGTGTCATCACGAATCTGCATGAGTCAG
>JAKJJM010004965.1:0-10714 GCA_021901965.1 Pipa carvalhoi
CATACTTTATCCACTAGCACTATAATGTTTTCATTGTTGTTCTTAATGAAGATATGAAGGATCAAAAATTTTTTGTGTTATTATTTTGGGCACATTATATTTGTTGATATGCTTGACTTGGAGTGAGTTCATGCATATGGATTCTTAGTAGCTCAAACATTGCTCCCTAAAGTTTAGGAGAGCACCTCTTGTCATTTAACTTTATGAATGAAAGGACACATTGCCAAAAGGTATGGGCTAAATGCTGTCACTTTCAAATCTCTTATACAGCAAATAGGATATGAATACAGCTATCTTACTCCACAGGGCCCTTTAGAAACTCCCCAACGTAGATATGTAGTTCTATCCATAAACTCATTAAAGATCCTTGCTAGGCTATCCCTGCTCATATTGAGTTTTCCCACTTAAGCTGCTATTAACTTATCAGGATTCATTTCACTAAGTTACAGATGTTTGCCCCACTGGTTAAATGTTGGAAGATAGAAGTTTCACTAACTCCTATGTTATCAGAACAGAAATTACATTAGAGCATGCTCATCTGTGCATTTATACACCAGATTTAGCCAAAGTGCCATAATAACATGCTCCCACATGAGGACACCTTCTGCATGGTGCATAACAAACTATTACAGATAAAGTATACTAAAATATCCCAGGAGAAATATAACTAGTAGCAGATTATTACGCATGAGCTAACACAAGCAAGAAATACTTACTGTATACCAATGTTACACCCCTGAAGCACTGGCTTCCGCAAACCATAATTTAAGGGAGGCGATTGCATGACGTCATGGTCATGTGAAGCATCAGCAGCAATCAGAAGCTCTTAATTCACTGGGGAAGGACAGAGAGGTGCATCAAGAGGCCAGCATGACTCCCAATGCACCCCTCTTGCTTTAGAAGCCAGTGGGCTGGTGGCCTTCCGGGGGGGGGGGCAAGGGGCTCCACTTCCTCCCCTGCGGACACCCATGCCCTGAGAGCATTATAAAGCCAGTAGATGGTGTCAGGTACAATTACCTATGCACAAAATATTTCTAATTCCCCAGCTAGGAGCCAGCCTAGTCAGTCAAAGTGAAGATTAAATTGGGAACACAGACTTACTTGTGTGTATTCAATAATAAAAAGAATTAAAATTTTTTGAAAAAAATTTAATTTGAGTGCTTCACTTTTATAGCATTGTTTAAAAGAATTAAATGGTTTGAACTTTAGAAGAACTAAAAACACACTAAACTCAAACACTGTTATGAATAAGAAGTAGATGCTACCAAACATATAAGGTGGTATCTGGGCATAATGAAGGCATTTCACAAGTTGCTCCCAGTAAGTGATAAGCACTAGACATTTAATGCATCACCAGAAACTCTATGAGAGCCAAAACAAAAGTACTTATTTCCTCCTCAAAGCTCTTTTGTCAAGTAGAACATGTACGCAATGGTCTTCCTTTCTCTTGGATTACTCACTAAACTAAAGTTTAGGACTGAATAGGTGACATACAATGAATACTGCAAAGGTTTTGTGTATGGGGCTTAAATAGAAAACAGGATAAGAATTCACAGCTTTGTTTTTTATTATTTTACTGTACAATTAGAGTATGTAAATCTATAGACAGCTGATCACACAGTCCATGCACAATGCACCTGGTGCATTGACAGTCAACACCTCTCAAACCCATCTCTTCTATATTGGATTACAAAATAAAAAAAAGATTGCTGACATTAGCTTTACAAACTAAACTCTCCCTGGGAGCAGTACAAAGATAAAAAAAAAACACACTTTTATTTGCATTAATATTTCCTGAGTTCTTTTGTCATTGAATCTCACAGTATTCTATACTACTTTACAGTTTTATACAACAAACATTAGAGAGAAAGGACTCAGTACTGGGACTACGTATAACAGGGAGTGTGGGAGCTGTACATCATCTAACTACTCCCAGAATTACTTTAAATACAGAATGGAATTACACCTTAGAGAGGAAAATAGGAAGTGTGTATGGTCAGCATTGGTATATGGTGTGTATATATCAATTTTGACTACTTGGGTATGTGGGTATTCATCAAGCTATTCTAATGAAAATATCAACCTCTTTGTTCATACTGCAGCAGTTTGTTACCATTATCACACAAACTCCTCTTTTATTGTCACCTTTTGTGTTACTGCTTTATGTTTTTGCCCAAAGATGCTTTAATTGAAGGGGTCACCACCAAAACTAAATGAAGAAAATAATGTGGATTTCCTTGTATTACCGCTCTTGTTGGTACAAAATAATTGTTCCAGTCTTAACAGTAAAAAAAAAATCTAGGAAAATAAGGTTGCTGCCACAGTATTAACCAGAAACTTGTACAATAAAGCAAACCCCCCCTTCCCAATATTCAAGCTCAGTTACTTTACAAACATAGGTACTAAAATAGCAGGTCGGAAAGAATACTAGTAATCAGCACCTAAAGGCATTTTGTATTTATGATACCGACATTGCTATTGGGAATAAAAATATATGAAATACCACTGGAAAATGTTGCTATTACTATTTTCATTTCTTGTGTCAAAAAAACCCATTTGTTTTGCTTTTCCCTCCATAACTTAATTTCTAGCTGCTAATTTACTACTTGTTACACACACCACACTTCATATCCACTCAAGAACCTTCTTCATTGTCACCAGCTCTCCAACAAGTAAGCAGAAGCACATACCCTGAGCAGAGGGAAACTAACATAGAATTTAAATGAATGCAATGATCCCAATTTCACTAGTGTTCCATTGCGGTTTGCAAATACTGTTGGTTAGGGGTGTTACATTATTGGGAATGGACATTTTACTGCTTGCGGGCAGGAGGTGATGACTGACACCAGGGCAGGTAATACATTCACCCTATACAGATACTCAGTTTTGAATATTAGGAATGCTTGAAATTTTTTTTTTCTAAATTTACAATCTGAATTGGAGCCAACATCATCATGTACTGTAATGTAACGGTATAAAGATTTTTTTTTGTTTAATATCATCTGCTTTATTCCTCACATCTGCTTAAAAAGCTTTCAGCCATATTATTTGTGAAAATATCTTAGCCTTTCAATAACTAAAATAGATCCAGCACTGCTTTTACTGCAGGGTTGCCAAGTAGGTGCTTTTTTAACATTAACAATATTTCAACATTAGCTTACATTTTTTCTACAGTTAATTTAATTTAAAATGGCTGCACATTTTAAGTAAAGAAAATAGTCACTGAGTGGACCTAAGTGTTATTAAGCATAATAATTACACTTCCTTAAATCAAACTGGCATTTCAAATAAGGAGTTCCTTGACCTTTCTAAATGACAAAGAAACTTCTTCATGAAATCAATTCCTTCTAATGCCATACAGAGGACACATTATGAATGTATTTTTTAAGTATATAGTACTACTAGGCAATGCAATGCTGGATTTATAATTAACATTAATAAAAATAATTAACAATTTAAGTACAAAGGGTTAAGTGTTAAAACAAATAGTACACATGAAGTTCAAGTACAAGCATTTAAATCAGAAGTAGAGGAGCATGTCCCACAGAACTTACAATCTACATTAAAACTCATTATACAATCAAATGTATTGAGGTGTAGTAAATTGTGCTGTGCTTTGCATAATGTGGAGCTGTCAGGGAATTATTTTCAGCTATCCAGGTTGGTTTCTCAGTAATGTTTAAAAAGCTTGAAAAGTTGGCATAAATCTTTATTAAATAGATTTGTTTTTGCCCTGACAGATTCTGTAATATAGCAATATGTTTACTTGTAATGGTGCACTATGGGCAATGCGGTGTCTCAGTGGTTAGCAATGCTGCCTTGCAGCTCTGGGTTCAATTCCACCATGGACTCCATCTCCATGGAGTTTGTATGTTCAGCCAGCACCTGCGTGGGTTTCCTCCCACAATCCAAAAACATACATCTGTGTCTATGTATGTGTAACTGAATAGGAAAACTAGATTGTAAGCTCCACAGGGCAGGGACTAAAGTGAATCTTTGTAAAGCGCTACGTAATATATCAGCACTATATAAATACATACATTACACCTCCAAATTATTTGAGATAAAACTGCCTTTATTGCCATATTTCTAGGTTGCTAATTCACCCTTTCACAAGCAAGTGGAATTAGCAATATAAAACTGTACTGTTAAGCCAAACACTGTGATTTGGAAGTGCTATCCTAATTTGATGATATTGGTGCATTCCAGCTCATTGAGAAGACTTGAGGTGTTGGTGCAATTACACTCCGTAATAAAGTAATAAACTGTTTTTAACAAGCAAAGCCTTTTCTTGGGGGTGGGGGTATTGTAAACTTGAAATGATATAAAATTTAACGTACCTAATCCAAATAGGGTGCAGCAATGGAAATACTATATACACTGACTTGTTGTAACAGTATAAGAGGGAAAAAATAAAAAAAAAACAGTTGAATTGTGTGCTTGTAATATACAGATGGGCAGTAATAGTAAAACGAGTAGTTAGGCAGACAGCCAGATTCCCAGAGGATCCAGGCTTCCAATCAAACCTCATCATTGAATAAGGACATGTCTGGTTGGGTGCATGCATTCATGGAAGAGTTTAACCAAGCATAAACAAACAGGTATGAAAATAGTTTATATTCAACAGTGGAACTTAATAATTCACCTTCCTGCTTTCAATATTTCACTGAACACATTTTGTACAGAACATGACAAGATAAAGATATAAGTTATTAATTAGGTTATGTCAGCTCCTTAATTCTGTTTTTAGAAACCATGAGACTGAAAGACAGTTGACATTTGAAACTTTATTAAGAACTATGTTTAAAAAATTATACTATGCCCAATTATGATCAAATATGTTAACATGCCCAATACTTTTTCCTGCAGATGTTTGATGTGGAGTGGGTCAATTTTAATTTCAAAGCAAGTGAATAAATGTAAAATATTCCAGATAAAATTCAATTTTTTGTTGGACTAAAATAAAGAAGAAAAAAAACAATGGGGGAGAAGAGTAATAGGGATACCTCACTGCCTTCATAAATGGAGTGTGGACTTTTATTTTAAGTAGATGGGACATTGCATTGGCTGACAATTTTTTGTTTGGACCAGTTTTCCTGCAAATACAGATTCAAATAATCTGGGTTTTGATTTCTAATCTTTCATAATTCATTTTTGCCACTTATTTTGTCTAGACTCCATACATTTCACTTTTAGTTTGTTCATAAAATCACTGCCTAGTTGCTAGGTTACCCAACCCTAGAAACCAGAGGACTATTTCAATGTAAACAAGAAAGCTTGAATAAAGTTACCAAAACAACAACAAAAAAAAAAGTATCCAAATAAGGAAACCTCTACACAAAATCTGGCTTAATCCAAAACTGAATTCTAATTTGAATTTTTAAATGTGGCCATGATGACACTTTATAAGAAGCAATTACCTATAGTCAGTAGATTTGCAAGTTCTGTGAGCAAAAGGTCTTATAAGAATGGATATCATATACTGTTTAGTTAAACCAACCATTATTGTTATGTATCAAACAGTTCCAGGACCACATAGGCATAAATCCACACCTTTGTGCCTAAATTGTGTTTTAGAACACCTGCCTGTGAAGAGCAATAAAATGTACATTATTTGCATCCTGTAATCTGTCAAATCAAGAAATTGACTATGTTTTCCAGTACTTGGAAATAAATATGAGCTGGAAACCTAAAATTAAACAACTATTTACAGTATGAGGCAGAAATGTTGCCCATGCAGTTTAAGCTAAATATGGCCTGTGGTACTGTCCAATTGTGACTCTGCATTATGCTCACTGACAGTGAATGCCACAACCTTTAAGAAGTCATTAAAAATAAAATAGTGGAAGGGATCCAGTACATTGAGAATAAGCTCAGGGGCATGTCCACCTGAGTTCTAGGTTAAGCAAAGCCCCTAACACATGCAGCGGGAATTCATGAAAAGGGCAATAGTTTACTGAAATCTAGTAACCCATATTTTAACCAATTAGCAGTTAGCATTTACTGATATAGAGAGCAACAATAACTTAAAACAATCGCTGAAAAATTGCTATGGGTTACTAGAACTCTGTAAGCAATTCCCTTGAATGAAGTCTGATCTACAGTATATGGCTTTAAAACTTCTGCATTCACTCAGTTCCAACCTTTGCAGTTATTACTACTACTTAAAATGTAGTTGCAATTAATTATATTTCACAGGTATAAGTAACATGCCAGCTTTCCTGGCTGATGATGTGTTTTGTTATATAGTTATACTGTTCCTTAAAGAAGAAATAATGTGCCATTATGACTAGGGCTAAGGGAGTCTGGGGAAGCTAAAAAAAAAAAAAAGGTAGTTTGAAAGTTTTTCGTCCCCCGTTCTCAATGAAGAGTGGCTGGAGCAATATTGAGGAGGCAGTGAGGGCCAACTGATACCCACATGTTAATTATTTTAGGTTCCCTATGCTCCCTTACACCATATCATATCAGAAAGTTAGCTCTTCTATTAATAATGTAGATTTTGAAGAGAGAGGAGACCAGTCATAGGAAGACACAAGACTTACTTTCAAACAGTGCCATGTTTGGCCTGCTGCTATGGGTGTCTCTGTGTAGGCTCATAGTACTTAGCAAATTAGTATCTTTTTAAGTATGCTTTTTGGCCTTTGTACAAAGTAATTTTTTATGCTTTATGTGCAAAACGTGTCCATATGACCCATCAGGGGGTAAGAAATTAAAAATTGAGGTCAGACCTGAGAAATCCTCAAGGAGTGAAGAGATCTGGAAACCAACTTGCAGAGATATCCAGTAGCCAATTCACAAAGCATATAAAAGAGAAACAAATACAAGTAGGGTTGTTCCCCATCCCAGTCTCCTTTGGACCAACATGGTTGTAGGAGATACAATTTCACTACTGACACTTGCAGAGTATGTATTTTACTAGAATACTAGAGCCATTTTTAGTTGCAGAAGGGTAAATGGAAGAAAGGCTTGACAATACACAGAATTCCTTCAAGGTTGAATAGAAAACAGTAGCAGGGATTTTTTTTAATTTGAAGATATCTTTAAACTCTTCACAGTTGTCATATTTTTTAAAATATACCTTTTAAAAATGTAACAGCTAAAGTTTGCTGTACAGATACTGAGATAAATTCCTCACCAGTTCTATTACAAGACAAAATGTATATACTATAGACTACACCAAAAGTGAACTTCTGTACTGTAAAATTTCAATTTTTGAAGAGGATACTAAACTATTTAAAGTAGTTAATACAAAAGAAGATACTATTTTATTACAGATGGATTTAGATACTTTGGAGGCTTGGGCAGAAAAGTGGCAAATGAGATTTAACACTGATAAATGTAAGTATGCATATGGGAAGTGGAAATGCATGTCTAGATCACTTTCTGAATGGGAAAACACTGGGCAAAACAGACATGAAAAAAAAAATTAGGAATTTTAGTTGACAAACGTAACTGTACAAACCAAAGCGACAGCTGCCAAAGCAAATAGGATCATGGAATGCATCAAAAGAGGCATAGATGCACATGACGAGAACATAATTATACCGCTTTATAAATCACTTGTCAAACCACACATGTAATATGATGTGCAGTTTTGGGCACCAGTGTACAAGAAGATGCAATTGAAAAAATAATGAGCTCATCTTAGAACAGTTTATATTGCCACAAAACCTAATTTCCTCCAACGTGTTTTGCCCAACTTAGGCTTCCTCAGGGATCTCGGGACCTGAAATAACTATGCGGGGATCCAGCTTAGAAGGATTCAATGTTGAAAACACATTGGGATTCTGTGAGTGCACCTCTTTTTAAATACCTTTGGTGGTTAAGATACCTGAACTAGCGGATTTTTCCTATTTTGTTTCCATTAAGGACAAGCGTGATTCTCCAGTCTTTTTTTGTGCAATCTATGGTAATAAGAGACTTGTGAACAAGAGAGTAGGCAGTTGACCAGGAGAATTTAACTAACTACATTAGGACTGATTTACAAGTGACTACATCCATAGTACAGGTGGTCTAAGTCTGCGTTGTATCCTATGTGTATGATCAGTTAAAGGAGATAAAATATATAATGCTTAAGATAAAAATAATGCTTTTCTTGAATCACCAATTATTTTAATATTTTACCTGCTTTCAGTTAACCTTATCCTTCTCATAATTGCCTGCTAACATTTATCTTTGCACTTGACTAAAATATGTTACCCCATCAATAAAAAAAACTTTGATTTTTTTTTTATTGATATCCTGTTTCTAATGAGTATTAATATCTACTTCTATTAAATAATATGCCCCAGCCTGAGTGTTCCTGTAGTTATTTAGTTTAAATGTGTTATCCTAAGCTTTTTGTTCCTTGCTATATGTTTTTTCCCTAATCTGGGACAGCAAATATTGATTTGTTAATTTCCTTCAGCCTAACACTGCGCTTGACGATTTCATCTGTCTGAACACTACTTAACATGTCAACATGTTAACACTGTTTTAAATTGGCGATTCATTAAGTAAAGAATAGTAAGAGGATGTGCTTGAATTGGGCACCAAGCTTTGTACATGTATGATACCAGAAACATCTGAGAAACTCAAACTTAATGAAGAAAAATCAATAAACAGAATGAGGAGATCAGCTTCTGAACAAAGATTAGTCGGATTAGGTTTGTTTACTGAAAAGGAAGGCATACAAGGTCAGTTTCTTCCAAAGAACCATCAAATTTATAGCATTATGGGGCTTATTATTGTAATGACAACCATGCTTATTGAATATATTGCAAAGTGATGTGACAGTATCACAGATTCAATTTGTTTAAAAAAAGGGACATGTTTAAAAAATAATTAATACCAAAATGTGATGGTATAACAAAAAAGCTAAATATTAAAGAAATAAGTGCAATATAAAGTTGAATTTCCATATTAGTACATGTATATATATTTGACACATATAGAATTATGGGACCTCTTGCACCAATACAAATTGAAACAAACTGAAAAGCAACAGTAAATGTAAAAATAATGCATTTAATAAAAATATTTCTTATTATTCAAAGATTAAAAATAGAACTGTTTTCTTATGTTTTTTTTTATTTCATATTGAAACCATTTAGATTAACAGAATATTGAGGGCCACTAAGGACTAGAATTCTGAATATCTGGGATGGTTACTGGCATGATTTCCAGATGATTTATTTACATGTTAAACAACATTTAGAACCAAACAACAGGAAAATGTAGCACTTATCTCTTTGGAATATATAAGTCTTTGGCACATAACGTTTACAGTTCTGTTCTATGCTATACATTATTGCTCCAGCTACATACTGTTACTAATGGAAATAATTTTGAAAATTACATTTAGAGACATATTAATTAAAACCTTAACTTGAAATGCAAGAAAATACCTGAACCCTATTTTTACAATTATATATGGAGTATGGGCAAAAAATAAAGGGGTGTTACTTGTCAACAGGAGCAATTCTTTAACTAGATCTTGCAACCCATACCAACCATTCAGAATTTGTTGATCAGCTGATTGGCTGCTATGGGATAGACCTCTAGAAATATTACCCCAGTTGTTGAACTCCCCTGAAAGTCTTAAAAAACCCTATTTGTATAGTAAGTGCCTTTGAATATATATATATATACACAATATATATATACACACACACACAATTACATTTCATGATGCACAAAATATTACCCCATTTCCACACTTACAGCCAACATTCTTACAAATAGAAGATTTTAACCTACAGAATTGCAAGGAGTATACAGAAAATAGTTAATACAAACAGTATGCTGCCTTGATTTCCACATTAATGAATATAAGAGGGGATACTACCGAAAGGCATTTCTCACATCTTTTCAAATTGCCTAAACGCATAGAAGAGTGTTAGTGCACTTATTCTAAAATAAAAGAGGATGCACCTTTGTTTCTAGACCTGGAAAGTCTGTTTTTTCTTTTCTTTTCTTCAGTCACATAACATCGTTTTTCATTATATAAACTACCTATATTCTCATACTCTTTATTTACCAGGTTGTCAGTAGCAGACAACATCGTGCTTGTATTAGACTCTAATACCCTGGTCTCCAATAAGTGCTCCATTTTGTCTATTTCTTCATTATTTTTGTCAGTCTGATTAATGAACAGATTCTCTTTGCCGTAAGATTCATCAGTGTCATGCTGACATTCATTATCAAATAGTTCAGGAGTACAGTGGATGGTAATATCCACATCTGTGTCGTCGTCAGACAGCACAATAACTGTGGCATCCTTGTGTTTAGGCGTTGGAATAACACTGGAATGCACCTCTGTCTCAGGGTCATAGAATAGCGGCACAGCGTTACTCATCATTTCTGCACTGGGTTCATTAACGAAGTCCTCTCTGGTATCACTTTTATTTCCTATCTCCTTTGTTAATTTGCCTGATTCTACTAAAGCATCTTCACAAGTAACAAATTCTGTACAATAATAAGTGCAGTCTTCCATATTAGCGTCTGATAAAGCAAATCGTTTTGAAGATGTAGGTAGTGGGGTTGATGTAAGTGACTTGGCTGCAAAGTAATTATAGAAAGATGACCTTTGTTTTGCGTTATTCAATTTGGATTTCTTAAATGATTTTATGTTGGACTTGACTGAAGAGGTGCTAGCTGCTCTTTCTTTTTCAGGGTGTGACTTTTTTTCTCTGTAAACCTCTAAATCATTTGCTACAATGAAAAAAAAAAAAAA
>JAKJJM010004986.1:0-13266 GCA_021901965.1 Pipa carvalhoi
AAAAAAAAAAAAAAAAAAAAACAATAACAAAAAAAACCCCATAGAAATACTTGAATGTCTAAAACAGCAGGTTCCACACCACATTAAACAGTACTGTAAGCTTTACATGCTGCCTACAGGCATATGGTAGGAATGCACCAGTAAAAGTGAATGATTTATAAACAGTAATAAAGTAATCAGCTTTTGTTTTTAGTTAATATTAAAATATTGTTCAGAGGTTCCCCCCCTCCAAAAAAAAAACACGCTTAGAATGATGACTTTTTATATGTGCTATACATTTATTTACATTAATTTTCTTTTGAGTGAAACCAACCATGCTATGCTGTTTAACATATTCTACTTTAAACAATGCTTATTCTTCAAAATATGATTCGCCAGAATAATTTCAACACGTTTATGAAGTCATTCAATAATTCTTGATTAGTTTTTCTTATATTCAATAGTTCAGAACTTTAAAAAGATGAATGTGAGAAACAAATGTTTCCTTAAACAGTACATTTTTTTCCTATTCCTTGTTTCACGTGAGATTAAGTACTGAAAAACATTTACTTCAAGTAAAGAATTGAATGTGTTTGGAAATCTTTTACATGGAAGGATTTCTCCAGGCTGCGAACCCCTCACATAACCATTTAGCTTCTTTTTGATAATGCCATGCCAAGCTGTAATCCTTACCAGGAGAACTGCTGCATTATAAATTGGATGTTTGTGCTTCCATAACACATTCCTAAAACAAAACTGCCAAATCTCATAAGCTGCTGGTTAAGTTACAAAATTCTTCTGCAAAAAGAATGAAAAAAGAAAACCTCTCATAGCAACATGAGGTCCTTTGAAGACTATATTAGAAAGCATAACATGACTGTGTACATATGTGTTTCTGCATATATTAGTGTTAGTGTTAAACTGTAATGACCTTAATTATAATATGCAAGCTACAATTTGCAAAACAAAGCTAGAGATAGTGCAACAGCAATGAGTTCTTAGGCACCTTTCTTTATTTGGCAAAAAAATCAGTATGGAGACAAGGAAGCAAGAAGAAGGTTTAAAAGCAAAAGTGCAGCTTAGGTTTCAGGAACGAAAGTGTATTTTAAAAACTGAACAGTGGGTGTCACTCTTTGCATATGTGCAGAACAAATTATGAGTCTAGCAAATTGTACTAATTGCCAGGGAAATAGTCTGTCTGTGTTTTATTACATGCAAATGTGCTTACTATGTTTTGAAATATTAGTTCATTTATTTAAAAACGTGAATAGTTTCATTACATTCCATAATTCATAAGCACGTGTGTGGGGCTATACATATGGGTCCTATTAGTTTTTACTTTATTTAGACGTAGTGCTTGTGGTTTGAACCTGCATTTGTTCAGTTTATACCAAATAATATACTTAGAAGGATATTTAAAAAGCCCATTTTGACCTTTCGATTTTTTTTTCACCGTTTAACAATGCTTTTAGTTAGTTTTCAGTTTGCTGAACTGTTAGGTTCTGCTGATTTATATAGGATCTATACAAAATTTTTAATATGGACAAAGATATAAAAAAATCAGTTGAATCCAGAGCACTTTGCAGAGATTGATATTGATATCCTTTTAGGATGGGAAATCTTTTTGACTGTGACAGGTCCAACTCTATAGGAAATAATGTGTTTTCATCAGCCTAAACCAGACAAACACTTTTTGGGCACAAAAAAAAACCATGACTTATCATTTTAATAAATTGGGGAAAACAGTGATATTAATATTACTGCTATTTCATAAAGGTTAACAAATCAAAAAACTTTTCTACATTTATAAATATCCCCTATACCTGCACTTGTAAAAATTCTGAAGGAATTAAAAAAAAATTGGATTAAATTTTAAAAATGCATTTTTCTTTATTATATCAGGCATCTGTGTCCTCATAAATATTTATTATCTAAAGTTGAAAACAAGCGAACTAGCTGGGTGTCTGTGTGACAGATAAAAGATACCTGCAATAACCAGAAGGGGAAAAAACATTAATCAATGAGTACTTTGCAGGTATGATTACCATCCCTATCAAAATGATTTTTTTCTGGAGTTACTGGCCCTTTAATGTATTAACCCAGGACTTTTTTTTTAATTAAGAAAAATGCTAAAATAACAAATGTGTATCTTACACATGTGTAAATGCTGACATGCAAAATTATAATTTTTTCCTCAAATATCCAGCATTAAATGTTAGAAACTACCAACGTTTTTATTAGAAAATCCAGCTGTTAATTTTAAAATGACAAAACAATACTTTATTATCTTATTTGCTTATATTGTCATTTTTTTATGATTGTGCATTTTCAATCTGTTTTTCCACACTTTTTTTAAATAAAAAAAAAATATGGACATAAATGTATGCTACATTTACTTCACTAAAATGTTCAGCACCTCATAACCAGGCAGCTCTATATAAATAAAAATATACATATATACTATTTGAGTATGAGTACACTAATTAACAACTCCTTCCCATGATTACTATATATATATATATATATATATATATATATATATATATATATATATTTATATATAAATAAACTGTTTAGGTTTTGTTTTTTTAAGGTCGTTTACATTAGGTCTTTTATGAAACTGTTACAGTTTACTAGTTTTTCTCTCAGACTCAATAGTGATAAATAATATAACAGAAACAAGTGACCGCTGGAAACAAAATCTAGGCACTATATATAAACCACACAAAGTACAAATATACCCTTTGAGAGGTCTATGCAATAATCATTATGCACCTGCAAGATGTCGCCTGGCATTCACTCTGATTTTCCTTTGTTTGTTTTTATGGTGGAGGTTAGTAGGTAAAATTGCTCTACTTCAGAAAAAAAAATGTTTTTTCTGATATACTGTTTTGTGCATTAAAAATGGCTTGCCCTAAAATCATATTAAAAGTTAATAATTCTAAATGCCTGTTTTATAAAGATATTCCACTGATAAAACATCTCCCACTAAGACAACAGAAAATTATGATCGTCTGCTCTAAAACACAGAGTACAAATATGTGCTTAAGTCAATTCATCTTATAGATATGAAGTCAATATTTATAACCATTTAACCATTTTATATTAGCTAGACTAAATGTCTGTTCTTTTAAATGTATTAGTTGAGTCCTATAAAATAATTCTTAATATGACAAAGAAAGGTTTTTATATTTTTAAGGCTCTGCACTCAGCTCATTGTGAGTTTAAAAACCTAGGTAGGACTTTTGACTTGTCTCAGAACACAATTATAACACTGCTGAGAGGACTCTTTCAGATACAGGGAGGATAAGAATATATATGCATTATTATAACTTGCATTGAAGGGAGCTGGAGTACAAATCAACAGGAATAAAGCATAAAGTATAAACCTAAAAACATAATTTTCTAAATTGAGAATGGTAGCTCAGTGCTTTTTCTATTTGGTTTGGCTGCAAAATTGGTTGTACTGTGCTACTGATTTTCTCTAGCACTCTCTGTTCCTTTGTAAGCAGAAAAATAATTGGCTTAAGAACAGTATTTCACTAAAAATAAAATCCATGCATGCTATGTCATTATGAGCCATTGCATTCCTCTGCTGACGATCTGGTACTTTGCATCATTCGGGCTATTTATTTTTATACTGTATTAACTTACTTTGTGTTTTATTGGAAGGAAACTGAAGAATTGTTGTTTTTATGGGGTTTTATGAGGCTAGGAAGGCATCAGCAAAATTCTGTATATAAACGTATATCTCTTTTTCACAAGCTAGAAAGAGCCAGTGCTCTATCAATACAAGACTCTTTTAAATTTCTTGCTTTTTAACAATAGCAATAGTTTTTACAGATTTTTTAATAGGTTTCATAAGCTACCCAGTGACTGCAGTTTTCCTTTCTGACTTGTGAAGTCCTTAAGGAAAAAAAAAAAAAAAACTCAGTTTTTAAGAATTTTATTATAGTTTGGGATTTTTTGCAAAACCAGAAAAAAATACAAAATTTTGTTTTTGATATAATCATAAAATTATCAAAATGTTTTTAAAAGAATTTTAAAATAGAGTAAATTTATTAACCTAACAAATGTTATACTATATGATGTACTAGAAACTTTTTAAAAATATTAACCTATTTTGAACAGTCTTATTCATAGAATTCATCAGATGCTTTTTGTTTTTTAAATATTAAAGTAATATATGATGGCAGAGAAAGCTTATAAACTAATCAGAATTCTAAGAAAAGCTATAACCTGTTACAGTAAGTAACATAAAAAAAGCAAAAATTTACTACCAGTTTTTTTCCTTTAAAATTAATTTTTTCATTATGTATTACAATATTTTAACATATGGAAGTATATAACACTTTCATCAAGACATGGTATTGAAGTGATTGAAGAGAAATAAAACAATCCTTTCTTAATTTTATACAAAATGGTCATTAAAAAATACGTTTGTGTATTTTTGCTTCTTCTGTCAGGACAGACAAATTAAAATATATCTTGGATGACTCGTAATTGTTTAAAGAATTCAATACATTATTTGATCTTAAACTGTTCGTAAAGATATTTTGTTGTCTTAAACATTTAAAAATTCTATTCAAAGATGTGATGTGCTTCTATACTTTTAATTCAAAATGCTGTGACAATGTCAACTTGTTTTTATTAATGTGCATACTCTAGTATAGCTGAGTAGTGTAAAAAAACATGCTATCCTAGTTCATTTTTAAAAAACAAAATGCAATCACACGTACTTGCAAAAAATCCTATTAGAATATCTGCATTTTAGCATTCTATATATCCTAGTGTTACCATGGCACTTTTTAAAAACATTTTTATACATTTTTTCATACATATGTTTAAGTGTATTTTTATTTTGATGGTCTGGCATGTATGTGTGATTGTGTGTGTGTATAATATATATGTATTGTGTGTAAATTCACAGTTTGGCACATATCCCAGAGCAAAGGTTAATTCAGTTTAAACTTAGTGGATTTATCTAATACACACACTTCTAATCCTTTGCATTAACAGAGCCCTTTATTTTAATCCCTATCCTCTCCAAAACTTACTGACTTTCTCTCTCTAGGTTACAGCACTTTTCTTCTTCTACTAACAATGAGTAACAGTGTACTACTAATGCCATTAATAATGATTTTAAATTAATTATGTCTTTTTATTAATGTTTTTTCGATACAGTGGTCTTTAACAAAAATTCAGCTACATTTTAGTTTTTATGATGCATTCATACATTTCATTTTAACTCATAGTGACTTCAAAAATAATTATTAGCCCTTTGTGATGACAGAATTAAGAGAAAGATGTTTATTTTATCCACATAATACTTTTTTAAAGTGTGAATTGGTACCTGTATTATTAGTTTTTAACATAGAGGTATATACTCTTCATGTCCCCCACTAGGTTCACTGAATTTATATCTGAAATCCCTCCAGAAGTTATAATTTTTTCATATGTTTTTAAGATGCCTAAACTCTTAAAATTTGCGAAATTGTATATTAGCCAATGTGCTTTTGATTGTATTAGTTCGTTATTTAAGTCAAGGTTTACAATGTCTTTATAATTCATTTCACAGTACTTACATTGGCTGAATGTCAAAGTTTGTTGGCCATATTACCACTAAATTAGTGGTTCAGAAAAAATATATACTTTGGAAGGCTATATTCTGTTGAGTTATTTCGTACAAAAAATGCTAAACCATAAAGGTCCTGTTTAGTGTATATATGTGCAAAATTACTTATCAATTATTTATCAAATTATTTGATTTTTCCCAGCTAGATTCATAGCACCTGTTAATTAAAGTCCAAAATGAAACAGTTGGATGTTAGTAGTCAGGTATTGACAGCATGTTATATGTGGAATAAATTAATTATATAGCTAAAATTAGGGCACATAAAGGTTTACATCCCATAATCTCTTTAATACCTCATACTTAAATACATTTTAATAAATCAAAATGTAGAGTAGAATATGTGAAATCTAAGGTTAAACAAAAGATGAAAGAAAGAACTATTGACCCAGAACTAATATTGGGTAGGATCTGAGAGGGGGAAAAGGGTACTTTCTCTTAGATACCTAGGGGAAATTTATAAAGGTCATTTCGACCTATTAGCCCCAGTTTGATCCGTTTTGCTGTTCTTTTTGCCACCTTATCAGCGTTTTTTCTTTTTGATGTTATTTTTTTGACCTAATTAATGGTATAGTGATAGAAGAAAACTTTTTCGATTTTTACATGTGTGGGGACTAACATGACCACTCTATCCTACATATATATATATATAATATAATATATATATATATATATATATATATATATATATATTATCCTCTTTTTTTTTTTAAAGTAAAAACTCACTGTTCTCAGCAATGTTATGTTTATTATATATGTTAATGCCTTCAAGAGTTAAGAGAGGAGGGTGTGCAACAATAATTTGCGAGAAGCCTTGCAACAGTAAAATAGGCTTCAACCAGTATGATTAAAGATTAAATCAATATTGTGCTGAGAAGCCTACAGGCAAGATATCAGTTATGTTTTCATCTATAAGAGGTCAACATGGCGGTTATGCTTAATAATATTGGTAGCGTGAGCTATCTGACAGTATAGAACAACAAAAACACATAGAAGCCCTTTGTACATAGGAATATGTTATGGACAGTAATATATGAATTTCAAAATAAATATTTTCTGCAAATACAAAATCATTGCAAATGGAACAGTCTTAACATGTAAGTGTACAATCCAGCAATATGTCTTATATACTGGCAAAGGAGAAAAATTAAGGACATAGGAAAATATCTATGTTTCTTAATTGATTACCCAGATAATTAATTGATTCATTGAGAATGATTTTTAGGAGCAGTCTCCAGGTTTAAATGCAAAGTTGGCATATCACTTTATGGGTCCAGCTTTTAATGTAGTATGTATGTATATGTCATCATTAGTTCACCATGCTGGCCAAATGTCAAAGTCAGTGAGGCTAAGACATTGGTGGCTGCCAGAGTAAGGGCATCCAATCTGAGAAGAACCAGTTCCTTATGTTAACTGTGCTGCTTTTGTAGGTTAGCCAAAAAAAGTCCTATGGGTCTGCATAGAATGTTTCTATGAGATAAGTTATCAAGGGGATTTTACCTAGGTATAGTTCTTCTTGCCTGTGGACATTTTTGTATTCAGAGTTAGGTTTAAGTGTCTATGCTGCCTCACAACCATCAAAGGTATGTCTTCATCATCTTTCACAGGAAATCCTTATCAAGAAAGGCTAGTCTTGGGATTGTTTATCACTGAAGTCTTTCCATTACAAACATCATGGTCGGGAATAAGAGTAAATAAGACTGTAATATTTTAGTTTATAAGCAGGAAAGTTAAGTTCTTGTGATTCCTTCCATCAAGTGAACAGCTGTGGCTGTCTCAGCTGGTGTTAAAGATCACTCATAATGTATCATGTATGTATTTTCAGTCAGACAAGTATGAGTCTTCATACAAAGCCCTCGGGGCCTAATATTTATGCTTGTACATGAGGCATGTTTCTGCATGCAGGAATCTGCACTGAATATGCATTTTAACTGTTATGCATAGCAGTGTGAGTCTTGTCAGACAACTTGGCTTTATCTGGTGTCTTGGCTTTAACATATGACCCTACGATTTGTGTGTCCACTTGCAGGTTCCTATTTGTAATATGTCCTATTAAAAGAAGTTAAAGACCACACATATTTCTACCAGGAAATTATAGAATATACCATATTTTTCACTCCATAAGATGCACTTTTTCCCACCAAAATTTGTGGGAAAATGTCTGTGCGTCTTATGGAGCAAATATTCCTTTTCTTCAGCTGCTGCGGGGCACAGGTAGGGGGTGCTAGCCAGCTTCTCCCCCTCCCCCGGCACCCCGCAGAAGCTGAAGAAAAGAGTTCTCAGCTTCCTTCAGCGTTCCAGCGATGCGGCTCCTCTCAGCACTTCTCTGCACAATGAGGTAAGTTGAGTGTGATGTCATTCCTTGGCGCCTTCTGGTCTTGTTGGCTCTTGTCTGCTCTATTTGTCGGTAGCTGCCGACAACACCCGAAGGCACCCGAAGGAGAGCCTTCCTGCTCAACTTACTTCAGTATGCAGAGAAGCACTGAGAGGAGCTGCATCTCTGGAATGCTGGACAAAGGTCAGAAGGGGGAGGGTAGGCAGGAAGGCAGGCAGGTAGGAGAGAGATGGCAGGCAGGAGAGAGATGGCGGGAGGGCAGGCAGGGAAGGGAGTGCAGTGACCAGCGACGCAGGGCCTAGTTACATCAGAGGTTGCTTGTCGCGGTGCCTCCCACAATCACAGTACAACTTACAATTTCAAAAACAAAAAGAAAAATGTAAAAAGAAAAATATAAAGAATATTGAGCTGGTGTTGTATGCACAAATGGAATTACCTCTAGTCCTTTGTTTTTCCAGGGCTGTGTCTCTTAAGGTTGAGTGTAGCTGTTTCAGTAGAAATAAAGTCCAAAGAAAGATTTGTTTTCCAAAACAAACATGAAGTTTTATTTTCTTTAGCAAAGTCCAAAAATAGAAAAACAGTTCTTTCCATACATCAGCATAAATCCAAAGTGACTTTCATAAGCAGATTGTTCAATCCTATTTCATATCAGAGTTAGGCCTCAGTCCTTTCCTAAAGTAGTTTTCTTATCAGATCTCACATCCTCTGCTAACTATACTTGCTAGACTTCCCATTGCACAAAGTACACTGGAACTTCCTGTGATGGTGCTATAAATCTCCTAGCATTATTCAAATCCCTTCCATATAAGGTTACATAAATTACAGACAGAAACTCTTACAAACATATATTACTTTACTCTACTAGAGGTCTCTATAATTAAAGGAAACTTTATTTAGCTGAAATTTAAAGGCCAAATATAATATAGCAAGCTTTGTAGTGTCTACTCCTGTACACTACAGGGGGATAGGCGGGCAAGGAAGAGAGGGTAGACAGGCAGGGGAGGGATGGCAGGAGGGCAGGTGGGCAGGAAGGGGAGAATAGGCAGGGGAGGTGTGGTATATTTTAGCACACAATTTGGTTCAGAATTGTTTTCCCTCATTTTCCTCCTTAAAATCCTAGGTGCGTCTTATGGTCAGGTGCGTCTTATGGAGTGAAAAGTACGGTACTCTGTAAAGAGACTGGTGGGTACATCTTGTGATAATTGAAATTTTTCTTTCTGTGGGATACCTGTTTGCAATAAAAATGGTGACAGAAGTGCAGCCAAATTTGTGTAGTCCATCTAAAGCTAACTGTTAAATATGCTGCTTCACTTGTGGCTAATAAATACGTTTAGCACAAATTCTATTAAACAAGTTAGATTTCATAAATGTTACATAAGCAAAAACAGAAGCAGTATGAGCACATTTCCTCAATTCATGCTTTTTTATCTAACGTTGTTCTAATCTTTTGCAGAACATCTGGTATAATGATACTAATTTTATGGGGTATATCTATAAAAGTAAATTTTTTATTTTTATTTTTTTTACTTTTTAAAGGTGATGAAATAAAGACAATATAGCGCTACCTTTTTTGTCAATTTATAAATCCAGTCTGTCAATTTTTTTTCAACAATAAGTGTGAAAACCCATTATTACCTATGGAATTGATCCGGTCATTGTGCTATAGATCACTAATATTGGTAGGCAATACAATGGGAACGGTAATGAAGACAATGCAAAGTGTGTTGATTTTGATGGAGTGATATTCATTGATATTGATCTTTACCAATGCCCACAATTTTTTTATCGGTATTAAATATATCAGCGAATTGAAAAATTCAATGAATATAAAAATAGTGTTGAAAAAGGTGAAACCAATCGAAAATGTTGAAATGACCTTTATGAATTTCCTCCTTGATCTTTGTGGTACTGATAAATGTAAGGGGTGTGCTTACTTTTTTCTGCATGTGAACTTTGCACCTATATTAAAATTGCACAATAGCCCTGCCCTCCCCTGAACTCCTGTAACTTTAAATTCCTATATAACGTCTTCTGACCTCCTTTTTACATCTCATATACCGTATTTTCCGGCGTATAAGACGACTGGGCGTATAAGACGACCCCCCAACTTTTCCAGTTAAAATAGAGAGTTATGAATATACTCGCCATATAAGACTACCCCTTTATTTCCCATATTGTGCTGCCTGCCCCACAACCCCCCTCCCACACTGTGCTGCCCCCAAACCCGCTCCCACTATGCTACAGCCACAACCCCCTACCATTCAAATCTGCCCCCACCCCACTGTGCTACCGCCTCCTTCCTTCCCTTTGCAGGAGGGGGGCGATATCTGGGGGCTCGCTCCCCTATTTTTCCTGCACATACTTACCTCTAACCCCTGCCCGGCTCCATCTGCTGTAGTGCTTAGCACTACAGCGTTCCTCTCTCCAACATTGATTCAACTATGTTGATTAGACAAAATTTCAAGCCCTTAATCACACTTTGTTCTTAAAATGTTTTTTTTTTGTTGCTGTTGAAGTATTGGTACTGCACATAAATTTCAGTAAAAATATTGTATGTAATATTGTAAAATATTGTTGTAAAATATATTTTACAACATCTGTTTTCCAAGAGTTGTCATCTTTATTAATCTGAGCTTTCTCCTGCTCATGTCCCCTCTACCAACACACACAGTTATTTACTATAGTGGTCAGTTTTGTTGCAAGGGATTGCACATTACCATGGGGAAATGGGTGCTGGGAAACAGGAGAAATTCTGTTGTTGGTTTAATGCTGTTGTACCTGCATTTTTCAAATTAAAGCTCTAAATAGTGAGTAAAATGCAGTTTATTATATGTTTTGTGGATTTAATAATAAATGGCCACGGATATACAAATTATAAGATTGTATATGCAATTTTTATAAAACAAGTGTCTTGATCTGCTTCTGTAGTAGTAACCATAATATTAACAACATTTTTACATTTATTACCTTGTCTCTTTATATCAGAAGATAGTAAATCAAAGCATAATATTGAAATGTAAAAATAAATACATTTGAAAAATGAAAATCTTAATTATCTACATAGCAGTAACACAATTCCAACAATGCCTGAATATAGTTGAGGTTTTTGTTATCTATAGAATTATTCAACATTGAAAGCAATATAACTCATCACACATGCATGTAAGAACTTATATATACAGTGAAGCCGCTGCTGCCTCCTCACCTTTCACAGGGTAGAACCAAAGCTAAATTTTTCTGCTACAATTTAAAGTGCGTGATGTGATCAAAATTCCATTGCTTCACTTGGGTAGGTTTTCCTTTCATAACATACCAGTGGGCAACTATAGTGGCCAACAGTGCTTCTTGCCAACTCTTCTACTACTGACCAACTTCTAAGCAACCTGCTCTACCACTTAAATGAAGAGGAGTCTTAAAATTGATACTGTGTGTCATTCAAGAATTAGAGGACCGGTAACACAAAAAAATCAAAATACCCATTTGGATTGGCATGGCAGTTATTCAAATACAGCACTTGTAAAAATGTTATCTTTGAAGTTAAAGTTATTAATTTTATTTCTTTTTGCCTGTTTTTATATTTACTGATAGCAGCCATGTTGTTAAACAGACCTCACTCAGTCCCATTGTTCTCTATGATGCTTTACATAAAGCATATACAGTATGTATGTATAATTTTATTTATGAAGCGCCACAAATTTATGCTGTGCTGTACAATTCAGCAATACAAATATAATACAGGCCTGGGAAAAGTACATTTACACAATATAAGTGTAGTATCACAAGGATACATCACTTTAAGTGCCGGGTTGTGGTTGACACAAGAGGTTGGAGGTCTCTGCTCCAAAGAGCTTACAATCTAAATGGGAAGAAGACTTACAGCTCGTTACCCTTCTATTTGTGTATGTAACAATGAGTGTGTCCTAAAGCCCAAATTGTAATGCTAAATATTTTATTTTCTATATACAATTTAGAATTTTGGGAAGGGCAGATTGAATATATTGTAACTATAAATGCATTTGAGCCATTTTTTGGTGTTACTATTGTTTTAATTAAGGAATTTAAAGAAATAAAATGGATTGTCCAGTGTCTATCAGAACTGAGAATGTTATTTATGGGCATAATCAGGAAAAGGATTCTACATAAGTAGATGTCTAAAAACATCTAGAATTTTTAGAGTTGAACGATTACTATAAGCTATTTTTTATTAAACATGTTTCTTCCCTGAAAAATGTTTATCACAGCCCTTATTAAAAGGTAGAAGGCACCAGCATTTCCCTGGAGTGGGCAGTTAAACCTGTACATTTTTCAAAACTAGTCTGTTCAGTAATATCTGTACCCCATCAGTCTTTTTATGTTTTTCCAAGGCACCATTCTAAATTTATGTTAACTTTAGTGTAGTCAAATCATTTTGGCAAAGGGTAGTTTTAAAGTTTTTGCAAATTGTGCAACTCTCCTGCCAGAGTGAACAATCTGCTCACAAAACAGTGTGAGAGATTATATTTACTCACTTTGATTTCTGTAAAATGTAAATTATCTCTAAATGCAAACCTTAAACAAATATGTTTCATACCCGCCTGCCAGTAAAGATCCCATACGATTAACATATGGGTACTTACAAATACTGAGATGAAAAAAGTACTTTTGATTTCTTAACTTTTTCATACTTTGCTCTCTTGTAATTGAATTCCAGCATCTCAGCATGCTAACTAAATCAGGAATGAATTTCTAGTCCAAGAAAAATATAGAGAACACAAGTTGAATATAACAATAGTCTGATGAAGCCAAAACTAGGCTTACACGGCCCAGAGGTACTCTTTGTTGGCTATTACACATACCACTTCTGCCTCCATAAACAAGTGAAGTACATGTCCTCATACATGATAATATTGTGGTATATGCTCATTACAAAATTTGTTAATGTCAGCATGGCTTCTAACCTTTTAAACAGAAAACAGTTACAATTCATAAAAAGCAGAGCATAAGTAGAATTGTTGCACATATGTTTCTTTCAATTTATTATAAAGTTGAAAAATGTTTTATTTCTCCTTTAGAGCTCTGGCCTTGGGGCTCTTTAATTTGCTATTAGGAGACTATTGACTTTGTCATCTTTTATACTGGATCTTCAAAATAAATTTCGATCTGGGTTGCCAACCCTCAAACCACATTATATATTAGAAGATAATTATTTAAAATGACTGAAAAAATATTTTACTCATACATTAAAGGGGAACTATAGTGAGATTACATCTTTACATATGCAGTACTATACCTTAGTAAAAAGCATTTCTCCCCAGTAGTTTTTCCATCTGAAGCTGGATGA
>JAKJJM010004990.1:0-12339 GCA_021901965.1 Pipa carvalhoi
ATAGTCAGATTACATCTTTACATATGCAGTACTATACCTTAGTGAGAAGCCATTCATCCCAGTAGATGTTTCATCTGATACTGGATAATTTATTACTCAGCCTTTTAAAACTCCTGTAAGAGGAGGACATTTTTGCAGACATTTTGTCTAATGTGGAAGATGTTTTTGTCTACTGTGGAATGTGACGCCTGCGCACAGTTAGCTTATCTCTGTAATCTGCTTTCACAGTGAGGTCAAAAAGTCAGCACACTGAATAACCAATAGCAGCCAGACAGCTTCTCTTCTCGTGTTATCTAAACTGCAAGAAGGAAAGTGGAGGGGGAGTGGGGGAGCACAAAATGTTAGCTCCATTAGAAATGCACAGTGAAACTCCTTCCCTAAATGTTTTTTTAATAATTTGTGGTAGCAATTGGATTAGTATATTGGAGTTCTATATGTATGTGGGCAGTTATATCGACACTATAGTTCTTCTTTAAGACATATTATATAGCTCTTTTGGACTATAAAAATAAGGATAGGTTAAAGAGATGAATGCAATGTGACATCTGCCTAAAGATGGTATTCTATTTGAGCTTTCAGACTAGAGGGGGACAGTAAAGCATAAAGTGGGGGTGATGAAAAATACACATCAAAGTAAACCGTGTGATATAGTAATAGCACATTTAACTCCCCCACCCCAATGGATTTGGTAGGGGTGGCCACTTTTGTTGGTGGTACAATGTTATGTAAAAAATCCTCATGATTATTTTATCCTTTACTTTTAATGAAAGTTGTATTAAGGAGGTAATTTATAAAAGTTCTGCCAATAGTTAAATATGTATGCTGATGACTTCACTTATTCAGCAAAGGGCAGTATTTTTGGTGATGTGGTGGATTCTCTTACAGTTACAAAAGTATTATGGATATGTATTTACCTGTCAGATCACCTGCCTTCACCACAAATTTGTGGCCAGTTAAAGTATTAAAAATGTGTTGTTAAAGTTACAATTCACCAAGGTGTAAAGATAAGAATACAATTTGCTGAATTTGCCACCTAAAAGCATTTTCAGTTTTCCAATGATTATTATTGTGACATTTTAACTAAAAGGTTTCAAAAATAATTTCAACCAAAAGCCACCATGGAATATGTAAATATCCACCATTAAAATGAATTCAAACATAATTGCTGCAATGTCTGCTACTATTTAACGGGTACAAAATCAGTGACTAAAATTTTACAAAATGGCAATATGGCCCTTTCTATAGAGAAATCACATATGCTGTTAGTATGTAGTCATAAATATAGACTAATAAAGATGACATAATTTGTATATATACATAATGAGCAACTACCAGCAGATCCATGTGAATACGACACCAGTTGGCGGCACAAAATTCTATAAATCTGTATACATATACAAGGGTACATTTGATGGGGTTAAAAGTCGTTGGCATAAAAAATGTAAATATTTATTGCAATATTTACATATTTGGTTAGTGATACTATCAGTCAAATAAGCACTTTCGCTTGTTTTACCTCTAATTTTTGCTGTTTAACAAGTGTTTACCATTTTTTGTCATGTACTACTGTATGTGATCCCTTATGTTTGTCACGAGTGGTGCTGCAACTTTCACTACTCATGATCATTTGCCTGTGCTCAGTGGGCCAGTAAGCACTGGGCTTGCATCTAATCAAATCCTGAGAGTTTTAAATAGCAAGTATCTATGTCTGCAAATGATTCTTAAATCATTGCCTGGCCTGGCATTCTTGCTACAGCCTGCTATCAGCTCTGCTTACAGCTAAGTTTATCTGCCTTGTGTCAGCTTGCTTTAAAGGGATCTTCAGCATCCTGTGTCTCCTGTTTGTCTGTTCACAGCTAGCACCGCACCTTCAGCCAAATCAGCACCAGGCTCATCCCCAAAGCATCTGCCCAGTGGTATCCCAGGAGAAGATCTTCATGCTCTGCACTGTTCCAAGGTTGCTATAGTGCCTCTAATGGCATCCCATTCCTGTGGTAACCCAGATGGACCCGTGACAGTCTGTGACAATGTCTCCTGAATAGAAGAATACCCAGTATGCCCTTTATCAAATGTGAAACGCTTGATAAAAAGCCTGTGTAGCTCAAAACATGTTGTGGATGGAAAACAAGCTTTGTGGAAATTTCTATGTCTATACTCCTTCTTTCTACCTTTGAAATGTATTTATTTTTTGCTGATTTTTGTGGAGCACATAGAAGAAATGGAACCAGGAAGAACAAAATTACCTTTTCCCAATACCCAGTATGTGTGATTACTTTTAAGGGTACAGTTGCAAAATGCAAAAGGAAAGCTAGTGTGCAAGGCTACATTTGACTCAAATATTAGAAGTGTCCATCTTGTAGACTATACACTTTAACACAGTACGGACATGCTTGTTGTTGTGGGCACAAACTTGTGAACAACCCTCACTGAATTATCCAAACCTTTCTAAAAATCTAAATCAAATTCAAATGCCATTAAACTTAACCTTAGTAATGGTACTGAGAGCTGCCATCAGAATGAACCTTTGAGGTACTGTTAGACTAGTTGCAGCATCTAATTCCAGCTCTACTTTTTGCTGCATTCCATTAACATAGTAACATACATAGTAACATAGTTTATAAAGCTGACAAAAGACACCAGTCCATCCAGTTTAGCCTATTTTCCTGCAATGTTGCTCCAGAAGAAGGCAAAAACCCAAGGCAAGAGGCAATTATCCTCATATTAGGGAATTCCTTCCTGACTCCAAATATGGCAATCAGAATAATTCCCTGGCTCAAGATCCTACCTTCAGTTATCTAGTACCCATAACTTGTAACGTTCTTGCACTCTGAAGGAGAGCATCCAAATCCCTTTTGAACTCTTTAATGGAATCAACTAAGGCAGCTACTTCAGGTGGAGAGTTCCATAACCTCACTGCTCTTACAGTAAAGATCCCCCTTCTATGCTGGTGTAGAAACTTTCTTTCCTCTTTATGCAGAGGATGCCTGCTTTTTATAGTTAGAATTCTTGGAGTAAATAGATTGTGGGAGAGATCTCTGTACTGACCCCTAATATATTTATACATGGTTATTAGGTCACCTCTTAATCTTCTTTTTTCAAGACTAAACAATCCCAGTTTTGATCATTTTTCTTGGTACTGTAGTTTGCCCATTGCTTTTATTACTTTCGTAGCCTGCATTTGAACCCGTTTTTCCATTTAGAAAATTATTTTGACTTGCTTTTTCCCTTCCCATATGCATAACCTTACATTAATCAATGTTAAACCTCATTTGCCACTTTTCTGCTCAAGCCTGCAATGTATCTAGATCCTTCTGTAATAAAATACTCTGCCCCTTTGTATTAAAGAAGAACTAAATGTACCTACACACAAATATATATATAAGTAGTACACCTACCTGCCTCCTAAATCATTCTATTAAAAAATCCAAAATCACTCTGTAGTCTCTGCACTGTCCCACTGAAGTTTGCACAAATCTGGACTGAGGGTAGCCATTTTGAATATATTAAGCATGCTAATCCTTACCTGTGACATCACTGCAGGAGTTCTGGCAGGAAGCTACAGTTTATCAGCTTATCAGCTTCACACTGCCTGTAACTGCTACACTCTGCCAGTAGTTTCACTTTCATAAGCGAGACAGAGATTACAGCAGAAGGCAAACAAGAAACACGTTTTTTTCTCACTGTTACTGCACACTGCAACAAAACCTTACTGGCACCGCACACTGCGGCGCAACCTCACTATTACTGCACACTGCGGCGCAACCTCACTGTTACTGCACACCGCGGCACAACCTCACTGGCACTGCACACTTTAGCGCAACCTCACTGGCACTGCGGCGCAACCTCGCTGTTACTGCACACTGTAGGGCAACACCCCACCCACACACAGTGTTGACAGAAACCCCCCACACAGTGCTGACCCAATACCCCCCACACACACATAGTGCTGATCCAACACTCCCCCCCACAGTGCTCACTCAACAATCACCCTCCCATACTGTGCTGTGCTGTGTTGTCCTGTCCTACCAACCCCCCTCCCATCCTTCCTATTACCACCACCGCTACCTACTAGCTTTCCTCTGAAAGAGGGGGGGCGCTGTCTTAGTGCCCGCCCCCCCCTCCTTTTCCGTGTCCCTACCTACCTCCTCTCCAGCCCGACTGTCTTCTGTAGCGCTTAGTGCTACAGCTATCCCCAGCACTGCTCTCACTTCCTGCAGGTCACAGGAAGTTCTAAACATTGCCAGAGGAAGAATAGCTGTAGCACTAAGCGCAGACAGTTGGGCTGGAGAGGAGGTAATTAGGGACACGGAAAGGGATGGGGGCGCGAGCAACAAGATAGCGCCCCCCCCCCAGCAGCATCTAAGGCGGCTGCCTACCCCTCCGCCCGGCAGTTACTGTCACTAAAGAAACTAAGCGCTAAGCCGAATGGCTTAGCGCTTTGGGGGGCGTTCCTAAAGTAAAACTAGGAACAGTCTGTGCATGCGCATATCGGGCCTATGATGTCAGCTGACCTCTCCTGAGCCAGGAACAGTCTGTGCATGCGCGAAAATGACGTGATTACATCGTAGCGCTAATTCACCAGTGGTGACAACAGCCAGGAGGAGCTTGGCGAAGACATGGTGGCTCCCAGGGCACAGTGAAGTCGGAGTCTGTACTTCACTGTGCCTGTACGAATCGTTGTTGCTGTGGGCTCCTCAGAAAAGCTGTCAGGTAAGTACTTCATTGTTAATTTTTTGTTTTAAGCTTTAGTTCTCCTTTAACTACTTTACACAGTATAGTATCATCTTCAAAACTTGAAATTTTACTATACAATCCCTCAACAAGGTAATTTATAAATATATTGAAGATAAGAGGCACAAAACTGACCTCTGGGGTACCCCACTATTAACAGTAACTCAATGTAAGTATGTACCGTTATTAACCAAACTCTGTTTTCTATCACTGAGCTAGTTACTAACCCACTTACACACATTTCCTCTCAGTCCAAGCATTCTCATTTTATATACCAGCATTTTATGTGGCACGGTATCAAGTGCTTTTGAAAAATCAAGATATATGACATCCAGTGATTCCCCCAGGTTCAGTATATAACTGACCGATTCATAAAAGCTGAATAGATTTGTTTGGCAGGATCAATCCCTCATAAACCCATGCTGAAATGGAGATATACATTTCTATACATTGAGATACTCCAGGTTAGTATCTCTTAGAAATCCTTCAAACATTTTACTCACAATAGAAGCAGAGACAAATCGAGTATAGGTGATACCTTTTATTGGCTAACTGAATAGATGGTAAATGCAAGCTTTCGAGACTACTTAGGTCTCTTCTTCAGGCATGGTAGAAGAGACCTAAGTAGTCTCGAAAGCTTGCATTTACCATCTATTCAGTTAGCCAATAAAAGGTATCACCTATACTCGACTTGTCTCTGCTTAAATCTATGACTAACACGGTGCTACACTCTACTGAATCACAATAGAAGTTACACTTACAGGTCTGTAATTTTCACACTCCCACTTTGACCCCATTTTGAATATAGGTATCACATTTGCTACTGTGGAACAGTCCCTGTCATTATAGAGTCCCTAAATATTAAAAATAATGGTCTGTTCAAATGTAACAAGTAATGATCAGGAAACAAATACACCAAACTTAGCTTTTAGTAAAAAATTAAATCAATGCATAAAAAAATATATAACAGCAATAAGTAATACCAGTAAAACCACATAATCACAGTGAAAGCAGTGGCAAAAAACATGAACCGCTAATCACAATGTGTAAAGGTGGACAGGAGCTGGAGCGGCGCACTGCGAGCGCCCAGAAGGGGCAGGGGAAGAAGATGCCCGATGTGTGGAGTGTACAGAGCGGTACCTGACAATATCTAAATAGCTCTATATTAAAAGATTTTATGGCTTAGATTTTTTTTGTAACATATAATCATTCATTAAACATGGGCATAAGAGAAAGAGTAGTCATCTGGCAGAATTTACATTTTATTCCAATGAACCTACAAAAGTACTCATTATGTCAAAGGCCCTTATCCTTCTTGTCTAGGGCCCTACAGGGTCAAGGTAATATTGGTTGGTTGTCCTGATAGATATGGAATTTATATTGTGCAAACACATTATATAGAGCTTTACAAAGAATAGAAACACAGTTCAGTCCTTGCTGAAACTCCCAATCTAATTTCCATATACAATCACAGAATAGGGCCAATTTAGCCACTCTCCAGTTGTCTTAGTAAGGTTTTAGACTGGAGAAAAGAAACTGGAGTAGCCAGGAGTTTATATGCAAACACAGTGAGAACATATAAATGTCATGTAGATAATGCTCTTGGAGAAACCAAAGCCCGGAGCCAGTGCAGTAAAGCATCAGTGTTAACCACTGAGCAACTATTCCTGTCTGTCATTCATAGATATGACATAGTTAGAGAGAGCAGAAAATACAACCACTACTGGGACCCAAGGGATTCTCCTGGGTACAAATAATAGATCTTCCACCAAAGGAAAAACACAGGTGCAATTCATCAATATCCTTATTTTTTTGTTGTTGCATTGAGTCCCGGAAAGTATTAAATTTTTTACTGCAAAATCAGTTGTTAGATCTGTGACTGTTGTGTACAGTAGTGAGCTGTGCTGGAAAGTACTGTGCTTTTTAGAACTTGCTACTATGGGGCTTTATGCACTGAAGGGAAATTCCCTTCTGATTTGCACATGGCTATCAATGCTCATTAAAAGATAATACGTAAGTGCAGGGGAAGAAGGAAATGATCAAATGAGCAACATAATAATAAGCACAGTCATTGTACCTTCAAAGTGAAAGTAAATGTACCTGCTATTGTTTACAGGTGACATAATACCTGTTCATACATTATACTTTTACAGAAAAAAATAAATTTCCCTAATTTGACAAGTTTTTCTAGAACTAAGAAAGCACCAGTGTTTAATTAAGTTTATTAATCATTTTTGTGGAAAGAACAGCAAGACATATAAATACTTCTGAATTAAAATATTTTATATGTTGTACTGAAAACTTGGGCGCATCAGCTTGTTTTATTAGAAGCAGGCAGAAAATTGTCATTCACCATTGCTGGTCATGCTGTTAAATATTTAGATTAATAAAAAGCAATGCACATCAATTTAAACCTATTTAAAGAAACAGTTCAGGACAAACAGCACTTGCTAAAAACCCCATACCTGTCATTGATTCAGCGGGACATTAACATTTTTTGTCCCACGGCTCCATGTCACTGTCCTCAAGTCCCCCTTGTCTCCCCCTTTTCTGTACTTGATGCCTGGCTCCTGAGACTGTTATCATTGGCACACAGCCAGTCAGGAGTAAGTGGGTTTTGTGCTGGTGATGTCATTAGTGAGTTCACCAGTGCACACCCAATCAAAAAACAGTAAGGAGTGCCGGTGATGTCACCTCCAGAAGAGGACAGTGCTGTACTGCTAGTCCCCCTGGAGAGTTGGTAGCTATGTTGCTAGACAGAAAGTTAACAGCTTTCCATAGTTCTAGGAAAAGAGTGCTGGGGAAAGGCTAGGTTCACACGAGTCTATTATGCGCAGCGCATAATACGCTAGTGTGAAAAAAAAAAAGCCGCACCACAAACCCCTATGCAACACACCTTCTTCCAGCCACACAAGTGCATAACATGAGCATGCACACGTGTGAACACTTGCCGTCACATTTTGCTGGCGTTTGTACACTGCGCAAAGAATGTGACCAGATAGGAAGAGCCAAGGGAACGTTCACACAATGTCGGGTGAGTACAATAGAATAGATTCACGGCGCTGCTTTTTTTTTCACACTAGCGTATTATGCGCTAGATTCGTGTTCACCTAGCCAAAGACTCTAGTAGCTCTACAGGCATACAATATGTGTAGTCTGCATCTGGAACCCAGAATACCTGATCTCATTATCATTCCCAAAACTTCCATGTTTAAATAATCCTATTTAGGACAATTCTATATACATCACTGTAATATTTTTTGTGATCATTTGAAACATTTTCTACCTTGCCTTAGGTCTCATATCCAAAGCACTGTACAGAAACAATGACCATGCTGCACTAAGGTGGATTCTTTATACTACCATACTCTGTGGCAGGCTATGTAGCTAAAGCTCTAGCACATTAGTCATATAGTAAACTAGGACTGTTGTGTTAGTAATGATGAAGCTGGCAAATCATCCTTTTGCAAGAAGGAATGTTAATATATACCTTTATAGAAATAGAGAAAATACATTTTTCAGTACTAACCCAGACAGTAAACATTGTTGTAAGGTACAAGTTAATTTCTTTCTAATGATAATTATCCTGTTTTCCATCTCCCACGTCCATTTGATCCTTTTTCATGGCCTGCTTGTTCCTCTTTTCCTATTTAACCACTCTTTTCCCACTCATCCCTTTTTAACTTCATTTTAATCTGTCCCTCTTTAAGGGCCTCATTGACCAAAGTCTGAATAGTCACATAGAGCTATGAATTTGCATCTATTCCCCACTTCCCCGTGTTCTCTTAGTGAGAAAACTCTGCAAAGTGGAGAGAAAGTGACTAATTCAGGTGACTACGATTCATTTCGCGTGCACAGATACTTCTATTATTGACGAAGCGGAGGAGTGGTGCAAAGATGCGAATGAGACTAGGAGAACTGCTCCGAATTCACCTGTTTGATTTTGCCACTTCAGACCGGTGAATTGGGGGATTGATGGCAGGGCACCATTGTTGTGTAAGGCGACTATTCATTCAAAAGTGACAGTGGTGACTGCAAATAAGTGACAACATAACCTAGGGACAAGGTGACATCGAAATAGATAGAATATTCACAGAATACAATTAATGGGATATGATGAGACTGAGGTCATTGCCCTTCACTTGTCGAATTAGGAGGAAGACTTACGCAGATAGGAGGGTAACAAGAGTTGAAATGATGTGCTGGGACACTGATCTATAAATACATATTATAAGCATAAATAACTAATTAAGGATAAAATATAATTTTTACATAAAAATCAATGCTAGTACTCCATAAGGTAGGACTTCAGTTTGGTCACGTAATGGTCCAAATTAGCATTGATTCTGCACTTCTCCATCTTTATGTATCCAGGAAACTCTATGATGTGGCAAATTAATGTTTACGACCATTGCAGTCTTACGGAGCTGTTTTCATTACTTCTTGTGAGCATGCACACGTAATTGGCAATTCATTAAGCATCAGAGTCTGTTGAAGTAGTGAATTTGGCATACTGAGTGACTTTGAAGTAGGTTTGAAGTAGGGGGTTGATGGCAGGGTTTTGTTTTGTTTTAATGTGTTTTTGTGACCGCATATTTTCTGTGTTTTTTTCCCACACAAAAATGGAACAAAATTCTTCTGTGTGAACCCGGCCTTACAGTGCCAGATTAACCTATAACCACATGAAGCTTGTGACTCAGATGGAAGGTGTCTATCTCTTAGTCAAGAATGTAGGCGGGGGTTCAAGTATTTCTTATATTCAAGTGTTGAACCTGACAGTTGTGATTTACCTTTGTATGAAAATATAAGTCACACAGATACACACTGTTCACTGCATAGTCTAGTCTGTGGTTATTTGCACAAAGGGGTGTGGCCAGTTAGTGTGTATGCTTAAAGGCAAAAAGCATTCTATTCCTAAAGGCTCCTGGCTTTTCATGTGATAAAATATTCACATGCTACAATTTGGATACTATTAAATGATAAAGTCATACAGGCTGAGGGAATTAAATGTCCTGTGAGGGCATTCCTGGCAAAATGGCCACCAGCAATACAGGCAAGCACCACAGAAAGCATATTTGTAAAATGTAGGTTGATAAGTGAATAACTGACCTAGGAATATATGATATATACAGGGAAGGGGGACAAGTAGGGTTCTGTTTATCTAGGACTGGTTTGACGTTATAGAACAATATACAGTAAAAAAAGTAGCCACACCTGGGTGTAGGTTATGAATAAACAGAGAAAGAATCTCTCACATTCTTTGTTGTGAGTCATTTTGACTTTCTTGGTCTCCTTTCAGTAAAAAATGATTTGTCAGTTTGTGTGCGGACGAGTAGCAAACAGATCCCTAACTCAGAAAAACGCTCTATTCCTTTCATTCTCTTTTTAGCGGGATATTTATCAAGTTCTTTTGTTTTTTTTTTTAATGTTTTTCACCAATCACGTTTTCTAATTTTTTTTTCATTTTTTGCAAGATTGCCCTTTACCCCATCTCTTTCTCAGTTTTTATTTTAATTTTGCAAGAAAAACATATTTCTTTCATTACTTCTGTTATTGTTACCACTTTGGCAAAAAACAATAATGAAAGCTCCAATAAAAACAAAGCTTTAGGGGACATTTTTTTCAATTTTAATTAAATAACCACTATTTCAACAACTTTTTGAGAAAAGTATAAAATAACAAGGTATTTGGCTTTGCAAACTACATTAAAAAAAATGAAGCCATCCCTTTAAGCTGCATTAGTTTTTTCAGAAGTAGTTTAATATAACCCCATTTAAGCCCACATCCATATGGATGCAGTCATTTTTGTTTATCATAATTCCCAATTACATTGAATACACCAGCCAAAGGCCTTAAGATTTCATGGACTTGGTTAATTGGACCTTGTTTTCTTAGGTCTTACTTCTGGAAAGGTGGATTTTCTGGAATGAAGATCATCTTGGAATAGTCAATGAATAAGTGGGCTGAAATAAATAACAAATTAACAAATATATGAATGCATGTCACACCTCAAAAAAATAAACATTGCATGTTTTATACTCATGTGAGTATACTCTAGTGAGCTGATTTGTCTTCTTGGTGGTGTATTCCTATAAAAAAAGTAGGAGTCAAGCAGCAGAATGTATTAACAATCCATTCTGACACATTTCCTGGTAACCATCTGTAAAAAAAACAATCAAACACTGACTCCAGATGCTGGTAAATATACAAAAGAGACCCTTTAGGGCATATTACAGATGGAACAGAGGCGAGGATCACAAACTAAGCTTAAATTATCATAACTCAGACCCGGTTTACATTGTTTATACACTACATTGAAATGTTACTAGATTTGAATTTGAAATTTAAATTATATATATACTATATCTGATGTCAAATTTGTATGTAAAACAGAAAGAAGGTATTTATTCATATACATATACGGCCCAATTTGGGGGTACTGCAATCTGATCCCGGAAAGGATCCAACAAATTATTTTGATTATTTTTAAACTATAAAAATGATGACATTACAGCTCCTCCAATCAGATCCCTGCTAGAGCGTGTAATTTCAATCATTATTTGCAGAGGTCCCTGGTTAAAACCAGGGATAACTTAGACTCCGCACCTCAGATTCCGTGTTTCGGCTGCTGCCTCCTTCTCCTCATCTGGTTGGTGGTTCTCCGCAGTCCTCTATTCCAAACTCTGACTCTACTTCACTATGGGAATATTATTGTGGTCACGAATTTGCTATGGGAATCCTCTGTTTAGTTAATAAGGAGTAGAGAATCAGAGTGTAGCCACCCAAAGTGATGAGAATTTACTTCAACAGTCGAATTCTCACTTTGACCAATAACCTCCTGAGCATTTAGGTTTTTTTCTTTCCATTTTCACTGGTTTAGTATTATTTCGGACTGCCTGTGAAAATGGAATGAGATATAGAATAGATAAAAATATACTAACAAATAGTGACCTCTACCTAAGATAACAAAACTTGGTTATTTTCCATTACATCATCGCATGGAGGTGTCAGATGAGTCTAGGAATACAAGCACAAGGACTTCTTTCTTAAAATCAAGACTTGTAAGCTGAACCCATACAATAGTTCAGCTCATTAGAAAACAAAGTAAAATCCTACTGACAGTAGCTGTACAGAACACAGATGCCCAATATGAATGCCTTGAGCTGTTGCTAAACTGCAACCTCTGGCATGCTAAGATTCCCTGTTGAAGGATGTTGAGAATGGTAGTAGAAAAGCCTTAGAACATTCCTGTCTTTGCCAAAACCTTACAATAAGGTCTTGTCAGCATTCTCAAGATCTTTTATCATTTTTGTTAGTGGCTTTTGTCAGTTAAACTGTATATTAGCATAGTAGGGGATAAAGCCCATTTATTGCAGAGTAGTAAAAAATCACACAACATTTTGGGTAGCCACGCCCCCTTCATAAATGGGGTTTATTCCCTACTAGTATACAGTTGCAAGAAAAAGTATGTGAACCTCTTGAAATTTTATGGTTTTCTACATTAAACTTGTCATAAAATGTGATCTGATCCTCATCCAAGTCAAGCGTATCGACAAATATAATGTGCCCAAAATAATAACACAAAAAATTATTGATCCTTCATATCTT
>JAKJJM010005018.1:0-13857 GCA_021901965.1 Pipa carvalhoi
CATATATATATATATATATATATATATATATATATATATATATATATATATATATATATATATATAATGCACCAGTGTTTCAAGTAATATGCTTTCAATGTTTCTTAAAATATCACTTTAAAAATATTTAATTTATTTAAAAAAAATGTTATAACCTAAAACCGAACCTTCGACGTTCTTTTCTAACCCTTTTCTCTGGCTGCTTTCCTTTCTCCGTCTCTTCACAACGTATTCTGTAAATTCTCACTTTTTCTTCTTTCTTAACAGTCTAGGGTTTTGTGTTAAACAAAACAAAAAATTATGGTTATGTCAAACAAGATTTCACCAATAAATGATGAAGCTCTGACTTCCAGTTCTGCTAATGTAAGATGTTTTTTGGATTTTTTTTTTTTTTTTACATTGGAAACCTGGTGTGATTTCACTGTTTATGACTCCATTAAAGACAACACTTGTTTCTTTTATGTATGAGATAATATGAAAAGAATGATTGGAGGTTTAGTGACCCACAGCAACCAATCAGAATTATGAAAACCAGCCTCCGATTGGTTTCTATTTAGACCTCTGTAATCATTGCCCCCTTGATTAATTTCCCTAAATATTTGCAGTTTTGTCCTATTTGCCCTTCTAAAGTTCCACCTTTTTGTGTTATTACTGATTTTATTTTTATTTATTGAGTAGAAATGTTAAATTGCAATTTTACAGTTAAGCAAGCGGATTAGTGTAGAGTAGGTTTGTATGAAGTTTCTGTCAGATATGTATTTAACTTTTGACTTTTCATTAACCTGCATCTTTTAATTGGTTGTTGCAGAGTAATCTGCAATGAAGTAAGTCTGTAGACGTATCTAGCAGCTTCAGGGCCAGGATATTTTTTTTTTAACTTACCATTTCTATAGACTAATTTCTCAGATTCCAACAGTGTTTTGATGGTCTGACAAAGATTCTTCGAAGATGTCAATTACTTGTTAATCTTTAAAGGAAGTTAAAATAACTGTCTAAATGCCAGCTAAATTCCCCTTTTGGTAAGCAAATTGCCTTACCTTCTTGCTGCCAGATTCTTCTATTTCACTGCTGGAATGGTGAACCCTTATCTTTCAGAGAGCAGGGGGGGTTAAGACTGCCCCCTCAGCCCTCTAATACAGCGCTGATTTTATAATCCGTGCTGATAGGCTTAATGCGGTTTACACATGCACAGACTGGGCCTGTGCCATAGACACGGCACACAAAGTAGAGGGGACATTCCTATGTCCCTGAAAGGAGAAATTTATTTAGGCACATTTAACATGCCATACAGCCTGTGACATAAGCTTCCCTTTAAACATTTGTTTCTTCTGTTTGTAATAGTTTACAGTTTTCAAGAATTTTTTTTTTTTTGTTCAAATTGGTAGAAATAAAAATTCAAGTTGGTCCCAAAGTACAGCCACACCTGGCGAAAGAAGACAGTTTGTCATATTTTTAATACAATTTCCTTGTGCAGAGACTTGAACAAAAAGTGTGTAGTAGTGCACATTGTTACATTAACATGTTATGGAATATTCCAGTCCCATAGCACATTTGTGATGTTGACATACATTTTACACTGTGGTAAGGCTAAGCCTTTACGTAGTGATTTGTAGCATTTTACTAGATGCGTTTAAAACTGGAGAAAAACGCGATCGTGACAGGCGCAAAACCCAAGATATTATACGTATGAACGGCAAACTGCAACAAGACAAATACAGGCAAAGTTTGTCACGGGTTACTGCTTGGAACAGTTCACAAAGTGGTGGCACATAATAAAATTATAATTTGTATTTTGTCTCAGTCAACACCTCATCTTGTTGCTGTTTTAACAGTCTGTAGCAAAAAAGTGACAAAATGCTAGGTGTAGCTGTAGCTTTAATGATCTAATTCTAATACCATGCGCTAATGTGGCTGCTTCTATAGCAGATTTTGTTCTACAGCACTTATCATTGTATAGTTCAGCAGGTTATATTAGGATAGAATGAAAAATGCAACTTCTCACATGCTGAACAAAGGAAGACTGAATTGCAACACAGTGGAATAAGTTTTCAACAATAAGTTACAACATGGCTGCTATCAGAAAGGTAAACACAGGCCTAAAGCCAATAAAACTCATGAGTTTAACTTCAAAGATAACACTTTTACAAGTGCTGTATTTAAATAACATTTGTGCCAGTCCAAATTAGTTTTTTTTTTTATTTTTTTTTTTAACATTTTCTTTTTTAATGGCTGTTTAATACAGTTTCAGTAGGAATAGGCAATGGTAGGGAAAAAAAAACCCAGTTCAACTGCATTGTTTGGTTCTCAAGTCAAATAAATGGATCAGTTTGTGTGAGTGGCCAAAACAGTTGAGAATTAACATGACTGCGGCAATGTTCAGTCTATAAATTTCGTCAAATATGGTTCAAGAATCCCTGCTATGTGGAAAATTAATAAACAATTTTTTAAGCCATTGATTTAAAGTCAACAATGCTACTTCCTATTGATCATGGAATCCTCAGAGGGTTGGGCTTAGGTGTTTGGGGTCCTGATGATCATCGAGGGTCTAGAATTATGGCAGAAAAAAATAATAGAATGTGTCTTAATTTGTTCATAGACTGTACAGTTAGATAACATAAACTGTACACAATACACTCTTCTGTGTGATAGGCATACTAAAAAAAAAATCTAATTTTTTCATCTAAGCATACATTAAATAGGGGCAGCACAACTCTCCCTTAAGAGTTTCCTGTTCTTTTGGTGAAAGAACAATTGAACGATTTAGCTAATAATTTAACTAAAATGGCTTCAGGCAACTGTGGACATATAATTTTTTTTTCTTTTTTTTTTTTTTTTAAACCTCAACCAACAGAACATGTATTTAGGATATAAAGAAAGAATCACAGATCAGAGTTACCCATTTACTTAATCCACATCCTGCTCTTCTGAAAGTATATCCTGAAACAATGTACTTCCAGGTCCCAAAAGCTGGTCTAAAAACCAATCAACACATTTCATCTGTAGTTTTGTGACCTGTATTGTCTTCTCTTTTCCCTTGGTGCAAGTGGGGGTAGTAAGTACCTAAGTAGCATTCTTCTTAGAACAATTGCAAACATTAAGCAATCAAACCACTTCTGGCTTTTAAAAGGAGATAAAGGAACCAAACAGATTTCCATCTTTAAACATTCCTGAGTTCATGATACATTTTATCACTAAACTTCCTTTGAGAAAATCCTACAGCATGTTATCTGCCCTTGTGCACTTTCCTAGCCTTCAGCTAATGAAATTTATTGGGCAGTTTCACAACATTTGTATCTGCTTTCCTTTTCTTTACTGGTATGACTGTTTTTGTGGGTTTTTCAGTGATTAACCAATTGCATTTGGCCTAATTTTAAAGTGAGAAGACTTTTTTTTTCTTTTTTTTAATCCAGTAAACTGGTTCAAATTTGTCTCATTTTAAAAATAACGAATACTGTTTCCCCGAAAATAAGACCTAGTGTAATTTTTTCCAAGCTTAGAAATAAAAAGCCTCCCCTGAAAATAAGACCTAGCTGCAGTAAAGTACAAGAAATATACTGTACTGGTACCGTGTTTCCCTGAAAATAAGACCTAACTGTAGTAAAGTATGAGAAATATACTGTACTGGTACCATGTTTCCTGAAAATAAGGCCTAGCTGCAGTAAAGTACGAGAAATATACTGTATTGGTACATTGTTTCCACGAAAATAAGACCTAGCGCGTCTTTAGGTGCAAAAATTAATATAAGTCTCTGTCTTACGGTAAGGTTAGTCTGAGCAGAGCCCGCACTCCATAAATAGTGTTCACTTTAACACCCATTCCATAGTGATGGTAACTGTTTTTGGATTCATTAATTTTTATTACCCTCTAATATGTCCATTATTTTCTCCTAAGCTTTCTGTTGATACTAGTGGGAAAGAAACACTCTAAAAGAAAACTCTTCACTGTACATCCCCCTCCCTCTGTGTTTTTAGTTGCTTTTTTTTTATTGATTTCAGAAGGGTTAATTGCCATATGGCCGCTGAATGTTAATGTTTAATGAAGATCAGGAAACTAAGTTTATGAAAGGTTTTGTATAGTAGCTGCAAAGTTTCAAGAACAGTTTAATACTTCCTGACAGTGCTTGGCTGATTTAATGGTTTGTTTTTATTGCTTATGAGTGTAGAGATTGCTTCTTCCAAAAGCACACCAAATTTTCTTCTCAGATATGTGTATATGTATATGTATGTACATATATATATGTGTGTGCATAAATGTCATTTTCATATTTTAATCCTCAAATGTGGATACAAATTGCATGTACCTAGCGCTGCCCAGTTTTTTTTCCAATCATACGACCATTATCTGTTAGACCCAAGTGTTGCCAGATTCACTCAGAATTATGTTATACTTGATAAATGTATTGAAGTCTCAATAAATCTTGGGGTCACATCTAGCCCCCAGGCTTCCAGTTGAACATCCGTATCCTAGTAAATTATTAAATAAGGGCTTACCAAATCCAACGAGTCAGCAAGCTAGGTCCTCTTAAAATTGACCTCCTTTTTTCTAAAATCTTGGAATTTTCTACACACTCACTGATAGACTCTATAAAACTGCCATACTGTGTTATAATGAAGCTGTTGCACTTTAATAAATAGTATCTTAGTCCCTTTTAGTACCAAGTTACTCTTAGGTGACGGTGTAGCTTTCTTCCTTTTTAATGGTGGACATGAGATGAATTCCAAAGTTCATTTAAAATGCATGGGCACCATTGGTATTTCTCAAATAATATTGCAGATCCCTTTCGGTTTTTGTTTTTATAATATGATTAATATTTAAAATCAGAAAAATAAAAGAATTCACACTGATAAAACACCCTTAGCACAGTGTTTATTTCAAATAGCTCCAATCAAGCTCTTCCTGCACTTCATCTTATTTTCAACTGTTTTTGTTAATTAGGCTCATTATTGTCTACCTTGCAAAACACAATAGCCTGTGTGGATTATCCCACAGGAAACAATGGAGACTATTTTTCTAGCTCCACTGAAAATCAGCTATGACATTATGCAAACTACTGAATGCTTCCCATAACTGACTGGTGCCTTCTCCTAACAGCTGCTTTCAGATCTCTCCACAGGTTTTTAATAGGATTAGATCTAAAGTGTTTGCTGGCCACTTCAGGGTATTTACTGGGACTATTCCAGGCAGATTTTGATGTTTGTTAGGAATCTCTTGAGACATCGCTTCTAACACTGGGTTGCACATTGCACTTCAGAATATGGGTACCACTACCAGGTATTCCAAATGCTAAAAGGCAAAATAGACAAAGCAAAAAGTCTAAAATGTCTAAAACAAAGTGTACAGCGCCACAAGTAATAATATAAAATATTGAGGACAAACCTATAAAATGATTAAAATATGATCTAAATGTCCAGAATAGAGTCCAAAACCATATACTTGATACTTGCGCTGTGACCAGACAAAAGGGCAATCTGCCCTAGTACCCTTAACGAAAATGAAGACAAAAACGAATCTTCCAGTGAATAAATCCAAAGAATCTATGGAAGCGCAAAAGATAAAACTCTCCTGGTGTGATAACGTTATATAACACACCCCACATGTGGCGATGAAAGATAAAGTTGTACAATAAATCAATCAGCCCACAGATGAGTCCTTAAAGATGGTGCATAAATGTCAGATCCTCATCTCAAGAAGTTAGTAATATGAGAAGATATAAAAACAGGAAGTTTGTAATATGAGAAGATATAAAAATTGATGTTTAAAGTTGTCTGGAAAGCTGTCAGAGAATTCACCCTGATAGCAGGATAAAACATTGCCTGACGAATTGGCAAAGTCGCCAAAATATGTATTTTTGGCCAGTTTACGTGAAATCTGCCTTTTAGACTTTTATAAATTGTGCCCTTAGTCTTAATGCTCTGCCATCGGATTATTTGTACACCTGGCCCATGGTGCATCTGCACTGGATGTTCTGCAAAGCTGCATTATCAGAACTACTTGTCTCTCATTCTTCTTGGTAGAAGGTGGGTTTGGCCTGATCTGATTAACCCTAAATTTTTAACTCCTCTGATGATTTAATAATTACCTCTGGTTAACATTTATAAACTAGTAGAGCTCAAACCTATCAGCCATATGGCGGAATGTATTAAAGTCAGGAAGACCACTATAGGTCTTTCCGACTTACTTGTGGGAATCCCGATTTCCACATTATGGAAATCGGTAATTTTCGGCTACGTATCGGTACAAATACACGAGTTCCAGATTATGGAAATCGAGAAATACTTCCATAATATGGAAATCGGGACTGGGCAAATTAAGCTCGAAAAGACTCCAATCGAGTCTTTTCGTGCTTCATAAATTTCGCTCATAGGCTTCTACGTAGGCTCCTTCCGACGGGTACTTAAATATGATGTTTTTACTATACCAACCCTGGACACAAGGGGGAGCTAAAGGATAATACCTACCCGTACAGCTGTGCTGTAGATACAAAAATAGTTAAATAATATATAAAACTGGCACTTGATTTGACAACTCATTGTTAACAGTTAAATGAGTGTCTCTATAACCCACAAGCAGTGCATGAAGGTGCTTTCATCAAGGGCTCTTTCTAATGACAAGGGAGAAAGAACATTTGTCATGTTCATCAAGAAGAGATTCATCTTTGCTGATGTGACTGAAGTCTTAGGCATTATTGTAACTAGACAAACATGGATCCTGTTGCAAATCTGCCACTTGTCCCCTTGCCTTCCAGAAAATCCCAGTTTTAAATTAGCATCCCCTGGACCTGCATGTTATATTCTGCACTGGCCTTTGAAAAAGTGCAGTATTTGTATATTCTGTGATGTAAGATAATAGAATATAGAAAATCTGCATTCCCTGTATTTCACCAGTAGTCCACCTGTGGTCTCAGGTTTCTCTATGTGTGTCATTGACTCATTGCATTAGGTACTGGTGCACCCTGGGAAGTGAGTAAAGTTGCAGTGAAGCTGCAGTAAAGTTGGTATGTGGCTGGCATCCACTCAGCCACATACCAATTCAGTTTTTCCTGTGAAATAGGCAGAAATAGGCATGAGGGTAGGTCCTGGTCAGTGGGTGGGCATTAGCAATAGAGGGTAGGGAAGTAGTCACGTAGCACCCCCTGTGACAGGCACCCCTGGGTACCCTGCTATCTACCCACCCCCTAACCCACTTCTAATAAGATTTATTATAACTGGCACTTCTATCACATGGACCTGCTCTGGTATTTCATCTTTTGCCACTTTTGGTTTCACACATTAATACGGTAATAGGTTATAAGTATCAAGCTTCCATAATGATATTTTCACAGTTCTTGTCTATGTTAATGTAGTACTTTTTTTTCTTGCTACTTTTTTTTATTAATAATAATATAATATTTTTTGCCAATTTGCCACAAAACCACAGAGGGTTCACTTTGACACTACATCTTGTATTGGGCTCTATTAAACTGTAGTTTAGTCTTCTTTACGCTCAGTTCTCCTCGTACACTCTCCATCTATAATTTCCAGCTATCCAACCATCCTCTTACTCTTTGATATTTTCCCAACATCTGCTTTAAAGGATCAGTAACAACAGAAAAGGAAAAAAATCTCATTGGGATTGGCATGGCAGTTATTGCTGCTTAGTAGTGGTAAACATGTTCTCTTTGAAGCTGAATTCCTGAATTGTATAATTTGAGTTAGTTTGTCTTTATTGTGGTTGGAGCCATCTTTTATCTATTAAGTAAACAAACCTCCACCTAGTCTTATTGTTTCCTATGGAACGTTAGATATTTCACGAAAAGTGCTTCAGGAAGCCTGTCTTAGCTGCAACCAGCAGAGAGGTAGACAACACAAATCAACAATTAAACTACAATAATGATATTTTCAGTTCTGCAGAGGAATAACTGTCCTGCCAACCCATAGATCAATGTTTTTTATCTGGTGTCACTTGTCCTTTAAAATATTTACATTTATCTTCATGAGTGTGGCAAAGCAAGTGCAACCTTCAGCAGACATTCAGTATTACATCATGAGATGAAGTAACAGCACGTACTGGCATTCTAATATGCTGCGCATGAAAAAAAAAACAAAAAACCACGCACCACAAATCCATATGCGACTTACCTTGCTCCGGGCCACACTAGCGTGTGATGTGAGCTTGTGCATGCTGAAATGCTTCACGTCGCGTATTATGCAAATTTGGCTGATTTATATACGTGACGCGAAGAATACGGTCAGATAAAAGAAGCCGAGAACGCCAAGGGGGCATTCGCACTGCGTCGGGTAAGTGCAATATGGAAGTGCCTCCCGAATATACACTGGCCTGAATTTACTGGCATATTTTTGTGAGGCACTTTCCTAAAATACACTAGCACAATTATGCCTAGTGTGAACTGGGGGTAAGGCTCAGTAAATCTCCATCCAGTAGTATATATATGCATGCAGTGTATGTAATATATAGTGCATGCTTAGTGCTGCCACTGTAAATATAAGGCAGCACTGGGTCACATGTTCTGATGTAACACAGGAAGTCTGTATTTGAGAGTGTGCTGGTCTCCATATTGTTTGTTCCTGTTACAAGTTGCTGTTCCATGTTCCCTAAGTAAAAGTGATTCCTTTACTGCTGCAGTCCTGTTGTCTGCCTGTATTCTGGTGCACAGCTTACCCACAAACCTCAGTAAGCATCTTAAACAAAGAAAAGACAGTGTAAGAACGCACCACTGTGTTGAGGGGCTTATTTATGAAAGCGTGAGCTGTCCTGTAGATGCTTTAATATATGACAATTCACTGTTATCCACTTTCACATACAGTATACAACATTTATTATTCTTTCTGCAATGTGGCAAATTCACTTACAGTTCTTTAGTTTTCATATTTATAATCCACGTCTTGTCATTTTGCTGTGAATTTAAAAACACTTCGGGGGATATTTATAAAAGTTATTGCTAATTTATATAGGTTTGAAAACAACTTTTCAATGCCAAACAAATGCCTCAAACAGTGATGTGGCAATATAATCATTTTAAACAGGCAATACCAGCATAAGTAAAAAAAAAACACTTTCTCTGGGGACAAGTGGTAAAAAAGTTTTTTTATTTTTAGAAATATCCCCCTCGGAGTATTTAATTTGTTTTAAAGTGATCATTCGCCTGGCGGAATAGGTATGTATAATTTTATTTATAAAGCGCCACAAATTTAATCAGCTCTGTACAATTCAGCAATACAAATATAATACAGACATGGGAAAAGTACATTATACAATACAAGTATAATATCACAAGGATAATTTACTTTAAGTGCCATTTTGTGGTTCACACAAGAGGTTGGAGGTCCCTGCCCCATAGAGCTTACAATCTAAATGAAGGTGGATTGGACTTCACCAAAGGAAAGTGTTGAACTGGGCGTTTACAGAAGGATTTTCCTTTAAATAGATACATGCAAAGATGACATCACTTTGCTACAATATGCCACTGCTGAGATTGGCCTGACCACACTCCATAAGCACCTAGTGACAATTTACAACAATAAGCTCTGATCGCTGTGACAATACACTGTTGTGAATACAGATGTCACAATTGTTGTGTGGCATTGCAAAATTGACTTCACTGAGGTGAGCGTGCTCAGAAGCAATTTTACATCAAAATTCTGCTTCTGAGCATGTTCCCCTCAGTGAGCTTGAACAGGAAGTGAAGAGAATTGCAGCACTTTGCAGAGCAGAAGAGATCGACATGCAGATGAGTGCAGGAGTGTGAAAACTCGATTGGTAAATATTCCCCCTCCCCCCAGACTGAATGAGCTTTAGTTCCCTAATAACAAAGATTGAATAGACAGAAATGAAATTACCATAGTGCACTGACAGGACATATAATAAGGATAAAATAGAGTTGCAGTACAGCAATTCTTATCATATATATGATATATATTATATATAATGATATATAATAATAGATATATAATGATCAAGCTTCTGCAGGTGTTTTGATTTTATCTTCTCTAGAGTAAAAAAAAAAAAATTGCTGATTGGTTTATATTGCTTCCTCCACTGGCTGATGATTAGTGATTTTTTTATTTCAAGAAACATGTTTCCTAATTGTGCTTTTCAATCAAAGTCTGTTCCTGCTTACATAGAGTTTGCATTATAGTTTTAATGTTCCTTTAATGATCTATTTCCTCTTCGTTGTGATTCAAAGGTGTTTTTTAGCTACTTAGAATACATTATTACAACATATTGCTTTACTTTAAACTGAAAACACTTACATATACTTTTTCCTAGCTGTGTATGCTCTTAAAACACGCTCAAGAAAGTGTGTATTGTATGCCGACGATCAAATTCCGTAAGATCAACATACCTGGCTAGTTGTTTTAGTTTGCAGAATTACCTTTATTTATAGTGTACATGGTCTATTTACATTTAAAATGATAGATTTTTCTAAGCTAAGCATGCCTTCTACCCAATAAATCTCCATTATTGGAGCAGTAACAGAAATTGGAATTTCTCAGATGTAAAATGTGTGTTGTAACATAAACTGATATATGAGCTTTACAAGTCATTATGGAATTATTTTTTTACCATTAAGATGGGGGGGGAAAACAATTTTTTAAATGCTGTCTCTAATCAGATGGCTTAATCTACTCTAGCAGTTTACAAATCAGGAGCAAGTTATCAGAATAATATAACTAGTTTATACATCATTTTTTCTCTTCTTTTAGCTCTCATGCTAGTGATTAGGACTAATTAGTAACCATGGACCATCTTCAAAAAAATGAGTCTTTATATTTTGCTCTCATAGAAGAAAAACTGACTCATTGGGGGCTCTGTAGCCTGCTTTTAAGGCACTAGAACAATCGGCAGCAGCTGCTAATACCAGGTAAATCCTGCAGTTACCATTTGTCTTAAAATAAGCAGAAGTTACTAAACACCTTAAAGGCCAATAAACTTGTCCCTTCTCTACAAATCCGCTGCCTTGCTGGGCCTTGTGCAGATTTTTGCCCAGGTTTCTCCTCTCTTGTACCTCACCAGTGTGGTGGCCTCAACAGCATTTGGAGGCTGATGTGTGGTACTAGGATGTAGTGTGGCGACAATACTGATTAGGGGGCAGTGGTAAAGCAGAACGACATGACCCCAGGATAAATGGATATGATAAGTACTCTGCAGCTATGGTAGTTCTACTGCTGGTTTAAAAGAAGCTCATTTGTGATTGTTAATGTCTTTTGAATGAATAAAGTAGGTGAACCTTAGAACTGAACCAGTTGCGAAGTGATTATTATCCTGACATACTGTACATATTACATACAGTTTATAGATTTATGAATCTCTTACCAATATAATGTGAGTTTTTACTCTTCTAAGTCTGTGTTTCCAATAAGTCTACAGGTTTCCAAAGCATATGGACATCCTTTTTATGGTAATCCTCTTGGACTTTTCACTTGTTGTTGACACAGTAATCCAGGGCAGTCTCTTCAAAAGCAACAGTTTGAGATGCTCTACAAGTCACTCGCCATCCCCATTTCTCTCCTTGCCTACTCTTTAGAATATGTTTTCCAGATAATGGTCAAATCTACTGATCCACCCCATACTATTTCTTGAACGGTATATTAGGATGCAATCACACACAAAAATTGGGCACCAGGAATTCTAAAATGCACAATTTATGTAACTTTTATTTACAAACTAACTACTTACAATATAAGGTTGGTAATGCAGCTTAGCATCAATACCAAGCAATGTGGTGGAGGCTCTACACTATCACTTAGTCTCTTACCCAAGGAGAGGATGGTCACCTCTCTGCCTCTGGGGTGTTATCCTTTTAAACTCCTTGTTGGGCTGATATAGTTATTACCTAAATTATGTCTAATGCACCTACCACATCCTATACATGGAGTTACACCTAGCTCTAGTTAAAAGAGACAAACAGGTCCCTGCAGCCTGTTAGGCATTCTCATCCTTTGTCTTCCTATAGGGCAGTGGGGAAGAACCTCTTCCTTATGATACAACAGGGCTCCAGAGGACTTACTGGAGGATAGGCTGGTGGGGACTGCCAATAGGGAGCTATAGGGGGTACTGCTGGGGGAGGAGTCTAACCATCTCAGCAAATCAGGTGGGCCTATGGGGGGATTCTGTGTATTGTCCAATGAAACAAATGGGCTTCCATGCACTGATTATTGTCTATAGGCAGTTTTCAGTGAAATTGGTCTGTATGAAACGATGTTGAGACTCCCCATTTGTCAGGTTGGGCAGGTCTCCATGATTTCAGATGGAAGCCCTGGTGAAAAATTCATGTCTGTTGTTTCAGTGAATTTCTTGCAGTAAAAATTAAGAAAAGATAGATGAGCCCAGGTTTTGACTACCATGTCTCATTTTGGGTCGCACAACCTACTTTTTACCTGAGCTATTTTTAGGTGGCTACAAATTAGTTTGTTTGCTGTGGAGAAAATGATGAAATCTGTTGTAACCCTGGTGTAAATTTGGGTTCATTTATAATGTTCCAATTACACCACACTTACTAATTTAGCCACGATCCCTTATTTAGCTTCCTCAGGCCCTGCCTTCTAGCTTTTCTGCCTAGAGATACAGGCAGCAAATTAGGGCTCTGCAAGTTAACAAAGCAGGATGTATAATGTTACACAGTGTCTATTCTACCAGGGGAGCTGCAGGAGCAGCTCTGGCCTCCACCAGGCCGGTGGTTGGTCCGAATGAGGCCTATATTAGTCAGTCCTACTGTTGAGCTCACCTAGTAGGTGAGAGTAGACAGGCTAGGGACTATCTAGCGGAATGGGTACATATAGACCCCACCAGGAGCTTAGTGGCCTAGGGGCCTAGTGCAGCTCTATGCAAAAGAGTGCACAGGTTACGGTGACTTAGGACGGGCATAGGGTCCATGGAAAGCCCCTCTCGAAGAAGGAATGCCCAATCTAGCGTCCAGCTGATGTCTAAGCCTTTTCTTCTATTCCTCCTAGGAGCCACGTATTACAAGCTCATCTGTGGATCTTATGTTGTCAGCTCATGGTAATTATATAATATCTATCACCCTGAGGTGTCTCGCTACCAGCTTGGGTAATGGAGATGTGCCTAATAGTTGGTGTTTAACTAAATACCGCCACTATAGCGTTACACTGTTTTTGCAATTAAATAGCTCAAGCAAAGTATTCCATCTGCCATGCCAAGCTCACACCTGTATCCAGATGATCTGATCTCCTGAATTTCTAAACCATCAATGTTTCCAGGTATGTCTTTAACCAATATTAATATATCTTATTTCATCACTGTTCTCATTATAAAAAGTACACATTTATTTCTAGGCAGAAAATAACGCTTTTAATTTTAGTGATGAAACTCCAGCAGCTAAAGCCACCTGATGGCTGACATGCTGAATCAGGGGTGTCAAACTCTGGCCTGTGGTGTAATTATATTTGACCACTGAGAAAGTACCAAATGCCTACTAGAGCTGGCCTGTCAGGAGGCATCGCACGCACCACTAATACTACAAATCCCAGAATGCTTTGTTGGTGCATCAGTCAGGCCACAAGCGCCCCCTCCTCTGTTCATATTAATTAGCGACCTCATGCTAGCAGTCACATCGACCTCCCCCTCCCAAAAATGGGCAAACGAAAGGTGGGAAACAGAAGCTTTAAAGAAAAGTGGGAAGCAGAAAATCTGTTCACTAATGTAAAGGACAGACCTGATTGTAAAGGTTCATTGTTATTTCTGATGGGAAAGAAAAACTTTCTCATTTGTAGATATTTTGTCATTAAATGTTGTGCACCTAATGAGTTAACACAAGGTGCAGTTGGGGTATTTAATAACTTTATTCCAGACATCCATCTGCAAAATAAAATATACAGCAGTCAGCATGGAGACTGGGAC
>JAKJJM010005033.1:0-21895 GCA_021901965.1 Pipa carvalhoi
TTTACCAAGGGAACCCCCCCCCCCCCACCCCATTTATTGCTTACAGTGAAGTAGTAATATTTCAGGATGGCGTTCATCCTTCCTTCATCAGACCCAGAAGCCTACATGTGACTGGCATCTCCTGGTTTTCTGATCTTGCTGGGTTCCCTACAGCATTACCTTCTGAAATTATACATGGTGAGGGCAACTGAATAACCTATAGATTAAAGATATAAGGTCACACCATTTGAATCTTTATAAGCCAGTTTGACAACTTATAAGTGAGAATAACTTTTCCTTATGTTGTTCATTAAAGTTCATTAAAATTCCATCTGAAGTTTTCTGCAGTATTTAAGAAAAAAACTATAGTTTTTTTTCTTTCATACAGTTAGATGGATGGGGCTCCCCTTAAAACTCATTTTTTAATGTGTGCTAGACACTACTGTTATAAGAAAATTTGGAAATTGTCTATATTTTGTATTTTTTTCTGCATTTTTAGATGTTTGCCTTTTTGGTCTGTTTTTAATGCTGAGGGTCAGAATATAGAAAATCACTTATTATAAGTTATGATTCTTATTTTAGAGCTTTTTTTAATAATTCTTTTCAGGTCATGTACTATCTCACTATCCTGTCCTCTTCCAGCCTTTATTAGATCATTTAGACTGTAAGCTCTATGGGGCAGGGACCTCCAACCTCTTGTGTCAACCACAACCTGGCACTTAAAGTGAATAATCCTCAGGATATTATACTTGTATTGTGTAATGCACTTTTCCCAATTCTGTATTATATTTGTACTGCTGAATTGTACAGCACTGTGTAAATTTGTGGCGCTTTATAAATAAAATTATACATACATACAAAATAATTGCATAGTTGCTAGGCTGACTAATTCTAACAACCAAAGGGCCATTTAAAGGTAAACAAGAGACGTTTGGAGCAAAACAATTTAAAATCCTTTTTAAAGTGACGGGGATACAAAATGAGTAAATTGCTGCTAGTGTGACCCAACCTCAAAGAATTTTCCACTGACATCATAAAAGTGATACTTATATGGCTGTGATAATAATTTGCATGCTGCCACTACTGCAGACTGTGAAATATTAACAAAAACAACTAGGGTTATAATGCCATATATGTAGAGAGGGTCTTTTGAATGCATTGATCCTTGATGAGTGTTCTTGTTATATCTTGCCCCTACTTGTTATGATAAAGTAAGAGAATCAGCCATAGTTCATACATAGAGATTTTTAGCAATATCTTCTACCTTCTAAAATCCCATTTTTTTATGGAGCATGTCTATAGAAACTACAAAAACAGTTGACTTTGCTTCCAAAGAAACAAATATCCAGTTAAAAGTAACAACTACAGACCCCCTCAGTCCTTTCAAAGTCCTTGAATTATCTACTCTTTAATCCCAACACACATGTTTATGGAAAGCTAATGAGGTTAATTTAGTGGACCTAGAGACACAGAACTGAAAGCAACCATCTGGAATCAATAGTGTGAAAATGAAGGCATTTAGCAGTTACTTTGAATCACATGAATGCCTACTGCAAGCAGTTTTTTTGTCTGCTTACAATATAAACATTGTTTATTCTCTCCACAGAGTACAAGGTAAGAACCATCAACCAAGACCACAAAGAACCCAAACCTTCTCTACCTTACAAGGTTAAACTGCCACTACCTTTCTCTTGATCTTTCCTTGTGCAATGTTGTTTATGACAGTTATGGATTCAAGTATGTACACTTTTAGTCAACATATTCTTATATTTATAGGGCTCACAGACATATTTGAACGCTTTCTGTTTTATTTTCTGATTTGGAAACAGATCTATCCCTACGAAATGTTGATTGTAACCAACCAAGTTCGGGTGAAACTTCCAAGGGATGTGGATAGAACCAGACTGGAGGTAATATAGTCATGTGCATTGTCTATCTCTGGGAAGGAGTTTGTACTGCAGGTGACAATATAAATCAACCATTCTTGTGGCCTCCTGGCTGTTGAAAAATGGGAAATGTTGTCCACTAACAATGATAGAGGCTCAGACTGATGATTGCTACCCTAGCTATACCGGTATTAATGAGACCGTATTGTCTTTTTGTAAAGCTGTATCAGTGTTATAGAGTAGCGCAATTTCAATATTAATTTTTGATTTGACCAAATCAGCAGGATGACCCCTAAATTTGTACAATGCTAAGTAGTACAGTTGTCCATTAATAACATTTTACATTTCTTATTCGTCCATTAATTATATTTCACATTGATTAGAAGCCCACCCATTGGTTATATTCTACATTGCTTATTACCTTATCCTAGTTGTCCTTTGCACTTCACATTCTCCCCTTCAGCTGCCCATTAATTATAATGAACACTGGTTGTTGGCCTGCCCTGTAGCCCTAGTTAATAGTTCATCTTGTTTCCCATTAATTGTACTGAACACTGATTGTTGGCCTGCCCCGTAGCCCCAGTAAATAGCTCACCTTGTTTCCCATTAATTGTTCTTTATAAAAGTCTACCCAGTTTTATATCAGTTGCACTGAAAAGTAGCCAAACCATTTTCTCATAAGTGGCATTGCCAAGTAGCCAACCCAGTTGCTATCCAGTTGAACTTTACAATAATCAAACAGACGACCCTCCATATAAAAATCATGGCACATTTTTCAGATGCTTTTTCAGTTTAAATTAGTCTCTTGATCCATATCAGTCTTGTTAACTGATGTCATCAAACTCTACTCCTGACCCAACCAAGCCAGAGTATAAACTAATGTGTTTGATCCAACCAATGTTTCTTTTCTAAACACTGAAATTTAAACTGTACATTAGCATGGATGTGCTGAGCAAGTGGTATTCATTTTGCGAAACCATTTTTAAAGCCAAGATGATAAAAATCCATTAGCCTCGAAGGATAACTGAGAGAACTAAAACAAAGCAGGAAAAAAATAACTACATCTGGATCTCGTGAATGGAAATCTCATTATTTTGTTGTCAGGATAAAAGTGTTACTGGAATACAGCTTGTTTTAGAAGATATTCCATTTGCTTTGGATGGTTATAGGAGATGTTGGCTGCCTCTCTGCTTGCTGTGTTCATTGTCCTCAGCCAGAGATGCTTCTCATGGAGATTCGCTGTAGTACAGGTGTGGCCTATTGATATTCTTTCTTCTCAGGAGTTTGGTCTTCAAAGGTGTCCTGGAGCGTGCTGGAATAATAAAAAATAAATAATGGGGCCTGTTTAATCTGCGCACGTGTAAAGAAACTTTATTGCGAGAGCAGAGTTAGTTGTTAAAAAAAAAAAAGATCTTATGATAATGAACATCTGTATCAATACAGGCATCTGAAAGCAATGAAATGTAATAGGGACAAACATGGGTCACAAGGCTCTAAGCCGCAGCTGGATTATTTTCCTAATGATCCGTGTCACCGGTCCAAAGTGTAGCTTTTTTATAAAACGACCCTAAAATTCTCTTTACACGTGTAACCATTTTATGTATGATTTTATCTCCTATGGTCGTTAGTTGTCAGGTCGCCATTACATCAGGAACGTTCATACAACAAGGTTTTTATAACTTCTGCAATGGACTGGTCATTATGGATTGCGCCACGGCTTCTGTGATTGTTGCTAGGCTTAAAGGAAAACTAAAGCAGTAAAAAAAAAGCTACATTAAATAACTACCTTATAGTAAGTTCCAGCGATGCACTCCCAGCTTCATCTGTGCTCTCTCTTCACTGCAGGGAGGCAGACTTCACAGCACTATGGAGGGCCCAGCTGCCTGCGTGAAGCTCCTCCCACACACTGTCATCGGTGGTGCATAAAAACGATTACATCATCATGCTCATTTCTCCCCCAATGACAGCTCTTCTCTCACAATGAGTGTGATGACGTCATTACTCATTTGCATAAGGGGCAGGGCTTTGCACCAGCTCCATGACAGCCTAAGCGCTGTGAATTCTTCCTCCGTGCAGTGAAGAGAGAGCACAGGTGAAGCTGGGAGTGCATCACTGGAGCTTACTATAAGGTACTTATTTAATATAGATTTTTTTGTTTGTTTGTTTTAGTTCTTCTTTAATAAAGCATGATATGAACCACAAGTTACCTTTAAAACTACGGGGGTTATTGACTAAAGTCCAAATTTTTGCGTGAAGGTGTGAATTCGCCACTACCCAATAGACGGCCACTGTCGCAGACTTTACTATGGGAAAATTGTCTCGGTCGCAGATTTGCTATGGGAATCCGCTGTTTGAGAATTTAACAATCGAATTCTCACTTTAGTCAACAACCCCTACATTTTTATTTGTTGGAAAGAAAATGAATTAAGTTTCTCTATATTTACATCTAACTACTAATAAATCATGTTTTTTCATTAATTTATTAGGGCATCTGTATATCATGGTTCCTTCTCACTGTATCCCACGGCAGGAAGTTGATAAGACCCTTCTGTGATATCATAGCAATAGCTTATGTTTACTGCATAAACAAAGAATTAATAGTGGAAGAAAGTATGTAATTTTTGCTTAATAAAGGGTTTGCAGTGACTGCTGCTTTAGGAGCCTTTCTTCCACCATCTAATTTTTGTTTATGTACTACCTTATGAGAGTGAACATGGCACCCTTGGAAGTGAAAAGGCCAGTATTTGTATTTCATTACTTCAGTTACATTATCTTTTTATGACATATGTTTACGGCATACCAAGTTTTGCATTCAGCAAACTGATGACCGCAGGTTCTGCCTCTAGTAATTGTTAGATATTTGTAGATTAGCTACTTTTATAAGGTGCTGTATTAAGTACTAGATATGAGTTTAGTAAGGGTAGCTCATTGCCCCAACAAGAAGTGCAGTTTTACTAGTTCCTGTGTGGTTGTAAAGGCTGACCTACTACATAGTTTGGTTTTGCATATATTTCCCTTAATGCACTGTAAGGTATTTAGTCTCAAGATAGAATTGATTGTAGACAGAAACCTTAGTTAACTTCTTGTTTTTGTTATTATAACACACAAAATTGTTTGCAGCCCTGTAATAAAGTTTCAGAACATGCCTAAAACAATTCCATGACCTCCTGTGATATATTTACTCACTGGAAGGGTACAGTGGAAGTTTGATGGATGCAGAGGCAGTTATAAGAAGCGGCTCGGAGAAAATAAAGCATCAATATGTTCCAAATTGTGTTTTTTAAAGAGGAAAGGAGAGTGACGGTTGCTTTAAGTTATAATCGGATAGTGCTGATGTCGGAACAAGCCGATGATAGGGTTATAGTTTGCAGGAAGTTCCAAGTACTTCCTGTGTGTACTGTCTATTAACTGTATATTATAAAAGAATTAGACATTTGCATATATATACATTGATTGAAAATCCTTGTCTTTAGGAGAATTTAATTGTGTGAATATTATTGATTTAAAGGGGACACCCTCTGGTTTAATTGCTATTGATTTATTTCTGTTATCTGATTTTAGCTTTGCATTATCTTAAAACTTTTGATCTGTATGCATTCACATTTAAGGAGTGAGTGCAATACGTTTTACTTTCTACTTTTTCATATATATAAGGGAGCATGCCTTGCTTCATTTTTTGTACTTTTCTTTGTCAACTTTCTCTTTCCGAGGAGCGAAATTTATTAACGTCGAAAACGGCGTCTTATTCATTCTAACAATATCGATCATTTTTGACGGAAGAAGATTTCGATATTTCGATATTGAATATTAATTTATACATCGATAAATTTCGATATGGCGAAATTGATAAATTCAACGGAAATGTTTTCGATATTGCGATAGCGAATATTAGATTTTCCAGCGATAAGTTTCACTTAGGCTTGCTGAATGTGGTATAGAGGTCGTTTTCGATGGGGAAAAGGAATTTTTCGATGTATGGATATTGAAAAATAATCAAATTTTTTTTTTATCGAGTTTTTCGATTTAATGTAATCGAAAAGGTCGAAAATGGCCTTTTTTCGACTTTAATAAATTTCGCCCCAAGGGCCAGATTCCGGAAGATCCGAATCTGTGCGAGCGAATACATTTTAGCGAGCTATTGAGGCGCGGCGCCGAAATTGTCGTGAACACGCTTCAATATGCATGGCGAACAGGCGAACAGCGGCAGATAAAACTCTGCTCACCTGTTCCTCAAGCTCATATTGAAGCGTGTACACGACAATTTCTGCGCTGCGCCTCAATAGCTCGCTAAAATGTATTCGCTCGCACAGATTCGGACTTTCCGGAATCCGCCCCCAAATGTAATTTGCCATAATCCAAAATGACGCAGAGATAAAAAAAGAAAAAAAAAGCCAGCGTGAAAAGTCCCTTCTGTGGCATAAAGTCACTCGTAAAGCCTTTGGAAACCCTGAAAAGCCACTAAAAACTCCCCAGAATCACCGGCACAGTCCATAAACCGCTGTGATACAGTTTCATAAATAGAGGAAATGACCCAAAAGCTGTAAAGCATAGAAATTCGATAGTTTGCCACTTTCACCTTTTTATAAATATGTCCAAAGAGTAAAAACTATGGATAATTACCACTGAGCGCGTGTGAACGCTCAATCGGCATTCGCGGCTTCTTCTATCTGGCCGCATTCTTCGTGTCGCTTACGTAACGCTAGGGAGAAATTTGACGTAAAGTGTTACGGTGTGCGCGCATTTGCGTCATGTGCAAGTATGGCTGGAGCAAGGTAAGTCGCATATGGATTCGCGGCGCGCTTTTTTTTTCAGCGCAGCATTAGAGTGCGCTAGTGTGGACCGGACCTGAGAGGATTATTCATCAAAGTGTGACTTTAATTGTTGAAGTGCATTTTCATAACTTCAGGTTGCCGCACTCTGACGGTCACACATTTGTACTCCTTATTCGCTGCTGGATTCCTTTAGTGAAGAAGTGAACGTCGCTGCATTCTTTAATGTCGCTTTTAAATAAACAGTCCCCTTACACCACACTGGAGCCCTGTCACCAATCCCCTATTTCACCAATTTAATCTGGGGAAGTCAAATGGGTGAATTCTGAGGAGCATGCCTGGACAAATTTGCTATTTCGACAGACACTATCGTCTGATGAATGTGCACAGGCAACGTAATGCAGAGAGATACCTAGGTTCCTGACCCTCGTAAGTGTCCGAATTAGACGCGGATTTACCATGTTGCAGAATCTGATGAGGCAATGTCGAATGGGCACGAATCTGGACCTTTTCATGACTGACTGGACTATTTTGAATGAACCCCTTCCAATTTGAGAGTAAAAAGCATATTCTCTCATGGCAAATCTTAGGTTCAGAGCACATTTCCATGTAGAAAATGTGGGAACCTGTACATAATATATGCTATATTTGTTTGTATTGTGTACTGGTAACAAAGCCAATGAAAATACAGGAAATGAATACATAAATATGTCAGTGTGTTACATGTGTGGTTCTTTGAGCTATTGACCCATAGGGCGAAATTTAATACAATTGAAAATGTTTTTTTTTTACCTTTTTGTCACAAAAATGGGCGAAGAGGAAAAAAAATTACGTTTTCGACCCTTACGCCTGTTTTCGCTGTGAAAAAACACCGTTTTTCCCCACGAAAACCTGCAAAAAAGTCAAAAACATGATTTTTAACCTTTTTGCCCATTTTCACGGAGAAAAACAGGGAAAAAGTAAAAAAATTGTTTTCAATTTCATGAAATTTCACCCGTAATATCCTAAGTAGAAAAAGGTAGTTTTCTGGGAAAAGCAAAAAAAAAAATATATAATTTTGCACCTTTATAACTGTGTATATCCAGTTTTATTCATATTTACATACATAAAAGAAAATTATGGAATATATGTCATAGTGCCAAGAGTGCTTTGCCTTTTTTGGGGGGGAGGAGGGTTATATCAGGCTGGAAGGGACATCAGGTGCACTTGGTCATGCAATCCCATGGCTGATTAAAATGGAAATGTTTGATACTAGGGGCGAAATTTATTAAGCCCGAAAAGACTCAAATACTCGGATTCGATCTTTCGATAGAAAGGTAGCCATCTCTTCTATGGCTACTAAAACTTTCGATCGAAAGACCCGATTCTGGAATACGGAAATCGAAATCCCCGCGGGATGATGTCGCGAGAATCTCAGAAAGACCGTTAGCGGTCTTTTCCGACAATATTAAACTTGGCCCTAACACAAGTATGTGTAAAGTGCATGTGTAATATGTGCGCATTTTGCTTTGAGCACTAGGTGGCTCTGCAGAACTTCCTCAGACTTTACAATAGTCTTTGGAACGTGTTTGTCAGTTGTTTTTTGTTAACTGACCACCAACATTCCTTCTGCACCTTTTTATTAAAAATGTATTAACAAGTTCGGTTTAGTAAAATCGGAAAAAATGCCATTTTTATTTCACTTCTTGATAAGTAATCTTACCATTTTGCACCCTTTCTGTTGGGTTTTGCTCCATTGTAACTGCATAAGTGTATTTAAAAAAAAACAAAACAGGTTACATCAGATGATAGAAGGGGTTGGAGAAAAGTTCACAGTGCAGTTACACATACCTCTCAAGTTGCCAGGAGAGGACAGTGAGACAGTGCCACCCCCACCCACTCTTTTCTGATTGGATGTGTGCTTGTGATGCCACTAATGACATCACCAGAACGCCAAACACTCCTCCTAAGGGTCAGCCATCAAGTATAAGGGGCGAAATTTAATTTTCAATCGAGTTTCTCGATTGAACGTTTCGATGGAAAGGAAGCTATACTTTACATTAGTAGTATGGCTACCTTTCCATCCAAACATTCAATCGAAAAACTCGATCGAAAAGTTTGGGTCTGTAAATATCGATCGAATAAGATCGCGCAATGTTTACCGAGAGATCTCGTGGGAATAAACTCGGAAAAGTGAAATTGGGCTTTTCCGAGTTTATTAAATTTCGCCCAAAGTATGGGAAAGTCTCAGGGTGACTGGGACCTAAGGACAGGAACCTAGGACTACGAGACCCCAAAAACATGACTGTCCCACAGAATCCGGGACACTTGGGGGTATGCAGTTACATAGACACTGCTATAGGGAAAACAAACAGATTTCTGTTTGTTGAATTTGACAATTCATAGCAACCCCCCCCCCCCAAAAAAAAAAAGCTTAATAAGCAGGCGAAATTGTCAAATAATAGGTGCAAAACCCAGTGAAAAGTGTTTTGCTGTTTGATAAAATGCCCTGTAAGGGGAGAAATGTGTTATGGTACAATTTTCCAATGCTATTTTTGGGTACCCCCATTTCTTTTTCCCAGAGGTCTCAATTCCCCACGCCCATTCTTTATTGTCTTTACCTTATTGATTTCATGTTCCAATTTTTACTTCGTTAATTTGGGTAATTTTTTTTTAAATTCATTAAATATTTTTTTTTTTTTCTATTCGTTTTCAATAGCAACATATCGTTTCTGCCCTAACAAATTTGTAACTTTAAAAGCAAATTGTAATAAAGTTTAAAATGGAACGATTGTTATTTGATTGTAGCTAAAACTGTTCACCGCTCCAGGCCTGCCACACATCATTATAATACTTATATATGTCATAAATAAGCTTCAATTTCCAAAAGTCCTTAGCAGAATTTGACAAAAAAAATACATTGAAATGGGCAAAAATAGGCAATTTTAATTATCCTTATATTTTTATCAGTCTTACTTTTTCCTATTTGGGGCGAAATATATTAACCTCGGAAAGACCATTATCGGTCTTTGCGAGATTCTCACGGGAGCTGATCTTGCGAGATCATCCCGGGAGAATTTTGATTTCCGTATTCCAGAATCGGGTCTTTCGACCGAAAGTTTTAGTAGCCAATGAAGTTATGGCTACCATTAGGTCAAAAGACCCGATTCCGAAATAAGGAAAGCAAAGTCCCCCCGGGGATGATCTTGCGAGATTAAGCCCGAAAAGACTCGAATCCGAGTATTCAAGTCTTTTCGGGCTTCATAAATTTCACCCTTGATCTTTGATAAATGACCAATAAAATGGAAAAACTGAGCTTATTTTCCTCTTGGTAATTTACCCCATATGTTTCCCAGAGATGGAGAAATGACATTTATTTATGTAACTGACATTGCTAATTTTGGAACTTTTGCTTGTGATTATGTAGAACTTTCAAGGATTTTTACTATTCTCCTAATTAAGTTTTGACTGTTTTATAATCTCATACATAACTCTTTAACAGTGTCATAGACTGAGCTTGTACAGTAGGTAAGATGTTTGGAGAAAAAATTCCTATATAAGTGGCCAGTCTTTTTTACACATAGAAGCTGGATTTGTGAAAGCCCGCATTGGCAGCATGGGAGATGTGGCTAGAAGCAAATGTTGTGATGTGTTTACAATTGTAAAGTAGTGTGATCACAATCAGGTCATCTTGCTATTCCCAATGAAGATCCCGATTAGAATTAGATAGGAGCTTGGGAAATCAGACACACAGGGGGTCAGTCTGTAAAGTGAGAATTTGACTGACTAATTCACAGACAGCGGATTCCCATTATAAAGTCGCGATCGTGACAATTTTCTCATTATAAATCACGACGGTGACAATTTTTTTTAAAGTTCCAGCTTTGACATTTCCTTTGTAAAGACGCAACTGCGGCAATATTGTCATTGTAAAGTCGCGACTGCGACAGTGGCAGTCTATTGCGACTGTCTTTAGCTGGCGAATTCGGACCTTTACACTACAATTCAGACTTTACGGAATGACCCCCACAGAGTGGCGCACTTAGGTAACTCTTTGGAATGATTCCGTTTATTAACCATCAGCGTGTATCTTTTATAGTTGATCAGTAAGACAAAGAAGGCATAGTTGCAATGGCGTGTACACAAGGGTTCTCAGTACTTGATTACTCGATTCTCCTTTTCAATTTGTTTTGTTTTTTTCAGAATTTTTGTGTGAATTCCCATTTATCTAAAACTGAAAATAGAGTCAGATAAAAGAAAAGCTAAAGTTCACCCAAGGACTAGTTTATTGTTGTGGTTGATTGTCTGTCCCTATGATCACAAGAGTCATGCTTGTGGAAGAGTAATCTACTGGAAGGATTTCCCAAGCAGGTCACAGGTAGAGGCAAGATTATTTTTGATACACTGATTTATCAGTTTGGGAGAGGAGTTCAAAGCTACATGGTATGGAAATAACAAATAAACCATAACTACTGTGGCTTTCAGTGTTATGGAAAGAAAAAATTGTCAGCAGTGAAATCCAAAAGCAAGGTACAAGCTTGATGTGACAGATCATTAATCAAGAGGCATCTGCCTCTACAATGTACTCATTGTGTATGAACCTGACCACAGCTGGTCAAAGCTGAGATGTTACACTATATTTTACACATGTGATTCCCCAAACATGGAAAGCCAATAAATTGTGAGAACATTTTAAGAAAGAACTTGCAGATGCTGAGAGTCAGATACTGAGGGAATTATCCTCGACTGTTGAATTTGAAAACAGCGGATTCCCCTATAGCAAATCCGCGACTGCGACAATTCTTCCATTATAAAGTCGCGAACGCGACAATTTTTAAAGTTCCAGCTTCGATAGCATTTCCTTTGTAAAGTCTAGACTGCGACAATATTCTCATTATAAAGTTGCGACTGTGACAGTAGTAGTCTATTGAGACTGTCTTTAGCTGGCGAATTCATACCTTTACATGACAATTCGGACTTTAGAGAATAACCCCCCCAAATCTTAGACCATTTTACAAACTGGAGAGCTCAATTACAAAATTAAAGTAAATTTCAATAAGAGACTTCTGTAAATATTCTTATAGTCCATTTAAAAAGATCTAGGTGGAAATACAAGATTAAAGGAAACATCTGAAATTAGTATCCTAATTAAGGCCTGTAACAACTAAGGTATTCAATTTATAAATCCAATATAATTCTCTCTGTAGTGATAATTTTGTGACTGTGATTAAGTGACAACATGACCTAGTGACAAGGTGACATAGAAATAGAATATTCACAGAATACAGTTAGTGGGATATAGTGAGACTGTCATCGCTACCTTTCACTTGTCGATTTAGCAAAACTCCGCATGACTTCTCATCTTACTTCTATCCACCTGACTACGCCACACTACACATGTGACAGTGATTGCCACTGTCCACTTGTTCAACAAGTGTATTCTCCACTTAGTCAGTAGTGAGAAGTGAATTCACGACTATTTTGGAGATGCGACTTGAATTGTAGCAAAGTGAATTTGACAGGTGAATTCACCCTTTTGTCAATGAGGCTCATATGTGTCTACAATGCTTTACCAAATAAAAACAATTTCACAGTGACCTAAATACCTGAGAATAGAGAAATAGTGCATGAGAATTTGCTGAGCTATTTAATGCAGAAAACAAAGAACCCGTGGCCAAAATCTCAAAGCCTCTATTCATAGCATACTAAGATAATACCAGATTTTAACAGACAATTAACAATTAGCAGGTAATTACAGTATCTTGCTATCCTGACCATTCCAAACAAAATTTTTGGCTTAAGTTAAAATTCAATGAATATAAGGGGCTTATTCAAAAAAGTCCAAACATGCGCGTAAAGGTCTGAATTTGCATTCATTCCCTACTTCCCCATCTTTGCATTATTAGCAAACTCTGCATTAAGGCGAATTTGGTTCTCATTACTTTACATGCGCGTGCACACATTATTCGATAGGGGGCGATGGCAAGGCTCTGATTTGATGTATGTGACTGTTTATTCAAAGTCATAATAAAGACTGCAACCAAGTGACAACATGAACTAAGGATTTGGTGGAATAAAAAGAAATGTATTATTCACTTAATAAAGTTAGTGGGACACTGTGAGGATGAGGTCGCTTCACTTCCCTGGTGGAGTTCATATCCCTGCACATCACTCCACATCCTACTACTACTTGACCAATTACTCAGCACTACACATAATATAGGGTCCGATACTGTTGTTAACTTTTTGTTAAGGGAATTCGCAGCTTAAAGAGCACTCCAACAGAAAGGAACAAGTTGGATTGTAGAAAAGAAGAAAATTTGCTGACCAGATATATCAAAGACAAGTACAACAGTAAATATAGAGCTTGGTGAACATACAGATCATCTAGATCAGTGGTTCTCAACCTGTGGGTCGCAACCCCTTTGGGGGTCGAACGACGCGCTCACAGGGGTCGCTGAACACGCCGCTCCTGTATCTGGCTCCATGTGCTCAGGTCCCTTTATGTAGGGGATTTTACTTTTTGTCCAACATTGAATATCCTCCTGAGGAAGCTGTATACCACGGCGAAACGCGTTGAGGACTAAAGGACTTTAAAGGACTGATATCTATTCACGTACATCGCTGTTTTTTTCATACTTGTTTGTGAGTATTGATTAGCTATTAAAGCACATATTTGTTTCTATTCATACTACACTATGAGTCCCTTTCTTTTGAGCTCCAGCTTTATCTGAGAAAGATCTGAGCCTGACAGTGGACAACATATTATACATATTTACATGCCTCAGACCATTGGTCATCTGGTGAGTGTTTTCCCCTGAGGGGGTTTGCTGCGCCCCCCACTTATATGGTGTTTTATCTCACATCACCTGTGATCACGTCGTGTATCACTCAGCTCACGGAGTGTGATTTTCCACAATATTTTATGCATTTTAACATATATTCTTTTGATAATACTGCACTTGTTTGATAATACAGTTTGATGTGTCTGTGTTTTTGTACACACCTTTACACTTTGTGATTTTGTATAAGTCCCCTGATAGTTTATTGATTTAATGCACTAGGGGAGTTTTTTCCCTTTATTTTTTCTTTCATTTGCGCTGCCACAGACCCAGCTCGTCTGGCACATTGACACTATATGTAGGGGTGCCTGCGTGGTGACATCACACCCAAATGTCAACATATGATATGCGTACGTGATGAAATAGCACATGAACATCGTCACGTGACGCGCAACGTGATTATCTCACGTCTGAGCATCACCACGTGCCCAACTAGGTTGAGAACTGCTGATCTAGATAGTGAAGTCCTTTATTTAAGTTTATTTATAATATAATTAGCAATCTGATCTTCAAATAGAAGGCCAGGTTTAAACAGGAATGTGTGATATTATATTTACACATCATAATGCAAAATAAATCACGTGATTATGCTTGCATAGAAAATGGAGCTAGACCACACATGGAGAATCATAGACAAACTGGCCAAAAACAGGTCAAACTGGAGGACCTTTCTTGTATGTCCATAGTAGGCTAATAAGAATGTGAATTGTGCCAAATAAATGCATAAACAATGGTAAATCAAACCTCTTTGGATTTTATTTCCAAAATGGTTCATAGCAATTTTCCCCAATTTGGTCTCCTGCCAGATTGTTTTCAGCAAAACGTTCTTCATGTTTTGGAGCTAGAGGTATAGACCAAAACATGGATCTTGTTTCCTCAATCTGATTCTACATAAAACTGTTTGCCACTCCTGACCTAGCATTAACCATTAACTACTGGAACAACTGTGAGGTGTCAATCCCAGAATCCCATCTAAATTAAATTGAAACACATCAAAATGCATCAAAAATGTAAAGGGTTTTTTTTTTCAATTATTTTCAATCTGCCTTTAGTTTTTGTTCCTACAGAGATAATTAAAAAAAAGGATTGAATGAAACAAATTAAAAAGAGATAAAAACATATAACCCACCAACCCTATGCTCAACAACCCACAGTCTTTTAAAGAATGTTATTTTTACTGACCAGCCAAATCTAAAGAGTAAATATTCTGTGGTAAGATTTTAGGATGGGATTTGAAGCATTTATTTTTCATAGGAGATGTAAATACTCTCATTTCATGTTTAATTTGTGCGCAGAGGCAATAAAAAGGACTGGGCGGATGAAATTTCCTCAAACTGATTGGGATTTATTGTATCAAAACTGTCTTGCTTTGTTTATAAAAGATTTAGAAACGTGCAAATTGCACTCCTTAAACACAATAGCTTGTGTGCTTTCTGAAAACCACAGTGTGAATTGGAAAGTTATGTTTAAAAGCTTTCAGCATGTACTTGGAAATTTGGGCCATAGACAAAACAAGTATCCAGGGTAGACCTTAGCATAATAAATCCAATTCATTTGCATTGCATAATAAAATAATACTTCCAGTCCATTGTGAAAAATAAATATTTGGACAAGTGTTATTACATTTCATGAAAAAAAATAAAACTGCTAAGATATCTAGCCCTGGAAAACAGCTATCACTGGAAAACATATTATTACTCAAAACAAAACTTAAGCTCCCCTGACCCTGAGTATTGCGTGAAGCTTTAAACTAACTTGGCCAGCCTGCTGCTAACTAATTTAACAGCCCTTGTATGCTTGGAAGTTCTTATCAGCCATTCAATCCCCTTCTCCGTGGTTCCAAGCAACAATCACATGACCTGTGGCCATCTTTCGTGGTGAAAAATCTAAAAGACTGGCTGAGCAGTCTGGCGAGTGATAGGCTGGAAGTACCACCTACAGTTTGGCGTCCAGTGTGGTCTTTGGTTCATCTAACTACTAACGGGCTTGTAGCCTCCCTATGAGACATATTTTTGAAGGGCCAAAATAATTTTCAGATTTAAAAAAAGGAAAAAGAATAGAGATAAAAACAAGTACTGAATAGGCATTTCTATTTTTTTGTTATGTTTCAATTTTTTCAGATTTATAATTAGTTCCCTAGGCTTTTTTCAGTAGAAAAATAAATATAAATTGAGGCCCATTTCTGGAAAAAAAAACAACAGATTTGTTAAAAAAAAAAATTGTTTCGCTGTGATAGTTCCAATTGTGCCTTGGCTTTTTGTTACGAGCGTTGCCATAATATTTTCGCTACAAGAGAAAACCATAGAATTCAGAGACGGGGGTTAAATTTTTATCTGAGCAACTTTTATAATTCTCATCTGTGCTGAACCCGAGCTTGCCAATATTATTTCAATATATGACAATGTCTACATAGGACATTTATTTGCTTTGTTACTAACGTATTTTTTTCTTTTTCTTTTTTTTAATAATATGACAAAATTACAGAGGCATTTGTCAGTGGAGGAATTCAAGCACGTCTTTGGGATGACCATTGAGGAATTTGATCGCCTGGCTCTTTGGAAAAGAAACGATCTCAAGAAGAAAGCTTTGCTTTTCTAGTGCCCTTTCCAAGTGCTTGCACTGTTTCCCTCCTGCCAGAACTCATCCTCCCATGCCGACTGTCCCTAATATCATTCTTATTGTTTGGAAGGAGAATTGATAAAGATTCAATCTTGCAGTTGCATGGCCAGCTAGTTTCTTGCAATAACTTCTGGTCTAAGCCATAGTTCCATCATATGTTGCTTAAATTGCAGTATTAGGTCATCACAGAAACACAATGGTATAGAAAACTACGTGACAAGTTTGCCACGATGATGTATTTATTACTAACGGATTCCCTGCCATGAAAGGGAACATGGAAATCATTGATCTAATTAGAGTGATTGAGTATATATAATGAAGGCCAAAGAATAGCATGTAATCACTTGTGCGATCAGTCTGGTGTGGCTTTTCCTCATTTTAGTGTGAAAGCAAAACTAACAAAAATAACAAAGCTTTTAAGTATTATACTATTCCAAACTCATCTCATCAGTACAGGCATTTGTGCCCCCTTTCAGCAAACTGCAACCCTTGGCTCTCTGGTCATTGCTGAACGATGTATAGAAGCTTCCAGCAGCAGTGATAAAAGATGCTAACAGTTGTAGCACAGTACCTGCAAGAAGATCCCTTTCTTTAAGCCAATGCTATTGGTCGTTCTCTGTTAGCTGATTTCCAATGCAAGTAAAGTCCAATTTAATATGCAATCACTGAGTTGTTATTAGGTTTGTGCTAAACTGCTTCTTCTGTCACTATTTTAAAAGAAAAATTGCATACCTTTCAAATGTCCTACATTTCATGGGACTGATATATTGGACTCTCTCTGGCCTACTGTAGGAGTGCCATGGACTGGCATTCCCAGCAGCCAATTACTATTTTCATCCCTGTTTCTAGGGGTGGGTGAACCAATCATGCCCTCACTGTTGGAATGGAATGGGGGTGGTATATCAGCACAACCCACCCTCCCTACATAATGCCTATATTTATTAGCTATCTCTTCATTTTCTGATTATGAGAGGGTGCCTAAATGCCAGGTTCACTGGTAGGTACTAAGAGACCCAGTTTCACTTCCATGAATAGAATGTTCTTTGTACTTGCAGTCGATTGGACTAACATCCACCAAAATACTAACACTGACAAGCAAGTAGGGTAGTACTGTAGATGGTGGAAGATATAGGAAAGTACTACAGGGCATAAAACTCCATTTGTAGAACAGTATAAATGCACTTTCTTTAGAATAGTAGGGAGGAGATCAGTTTTGTTGGAGTATATTGTAGCACTGGGAGCAATTGGAATTGCTACAGAAAGCCGAGTACTGTAGATAACAAGGACTGTAGGGAGATGCTGAAGACAGCAGGGACTGATGGGAAGTACTACATATAGCAGGGAATGTAGGCAAGTACTGTAGAGAGCAGGGACTGTACAAAAAGTACTACATAGAGAGGAATCCATAAGAAGGTAGTACAGAGAAAGGGGTCCATAGGAAAAGTACTGCAGAGAGCAGGGATCGTAGGAAAGCTTGCACCGCCTTCCTTCCATCTCTGCCTTGCCCTCTTGTTAACATAGTGAGGAGAAAAATAAACAAACATAGGTTTTAAAATACAGAAATGATATGAAAATTGTGATGTTTGAATGATAATTGATATATTATGATGAAAATGTGTTTGCTGCCATATAATTATGGGTCTATACCAGGGGTCAGCAATCTTTGAACAGGAGGGAGCCAATTCGCTCCCTTTTCCACCAGCAAAAATTTTTTGTGGAGATGCAAAGGGGGAGGGGCGCACGATCCTGATCACATGACCTACCGATGTCCATTCAGAAGAAGCATTAGAGGTTATGGGCAGGGCTAGGGAGATGCAGTCCAAGCCACAACAAGGAAGCTGAAGAGCCTCAGTTTGACGATCCCTGGTCTATACCTTTACCAGTCACTGTAACCTGCAAAGGACATTATTATTATAAATCAGTTTAACGATTGATATTATTGCTTTTAGAACACTTCCTTAAATTTCCACATATGTTTTTTTATCTTCATGATGTCACCTTGATTAAGTCATGTTAAATCAAAAGATGGCAGATGTTAGTGTGATTATGAAGAGAGTATGGGATTGAAGGAACTATTGTAGCAAAATTAAAAATGTATTTTTTTAGAGGCTGGTATTATATATATTATATAAATAGAGAGAGAGAGAGAGAAAGAGAGTTTACTTAATCTAACTCTTCTCTAAGTAAAAAGTGTGGAGAATCATTGATAGTGTATATCTGTGAGTAACCTTAACAATTTCCTGCTGAGCCAAAGCTTCATGGGTTGCTTGTCCTAAGTAAAGGCCATGGATGTACATCATACAAGATCAACATAAGATAAATATTATAAAATAATAGTATTGCATGTATCCTTTCTATACATTAAATTATAAATTAAATTGTACTAAAGGCTAGACAAAATTGGGGACAGTAATCTCTGTGACTTTCCCAAAGGGAGTTTAATCTACTTTCTTGTTGCTATAGTTGATGACTGTAGCAACCATGAAAAAGTTGACATTTCAGTGAGGACTGAGGCAAAAACAGAGTAATTATTAAAAACACACACACATACATATATATATACATATATCTAAAATCTTTGCCTGATATAAACTAGTAAGAAGCGCTTCACTTTCCTCTAAAGTACTAAAGAAGTGTAAGTATGGTTATAAGTATAAGCATAAATATATCGCTAGAAAGATAAGTAAATCTGTTTTCTATGAAAGTACTTTACAGGAAGGACAAATCAGTATTACTGAGGGCTAGAGGAATGGGATAGAAATGTTTTTCTTGTATGATATATTGTACCACTGCTAGCAAGACATTCCTTTTATTGTACATTATATATACAAATATATGTTATGTACAGAATGGATTCCAGTAAGAATAGAAATTCACCCACAGTTATTTGTTACTGTTACATAAATGCTTTTTTCCAGCATATATATGAAATTCAGTCTATTTCAACTCAGTTTCTTACTGAACCAACTTCTCTCACTTCCCTCTTTCCTCTTCTTTGAGTTGGAATTTTAATCCATTGGCTGAAAGGCTTGAGAATTCTGAGTAACCAATCAAAAATTTGCAGTTGCCCGGTCTTCTTGTTTTTCAACATTCTGAAGTCTGGTGGTCAAGTCAGTGGCATAAGATTTCATATTGATCATCTAGAGGAAGTAGATGGCAGAGGATGGTCCTATCTAAGAAAGTGTCTGTAAATGAAAAACCACTGAAAATAAGTAAATAATATATCATGTAAAGAACATGCATTTAACAGTGACAATGGATGGGCAGATAACTGTTGGAGACTGGACTGTTGCGTTAAATAATATATAAAGAAAACAGTAATGACTATACAACGTGTATTAGAGAGTTGCTTCAAATTTTTTTCTCTAAAAATGGGCAGAGTGCAATGCGACGAGCACACAAATTTTTCTATGGAAGCAAACCACAAGGCTGTGGAGGTCCATTTTCTCTTTTTGCCTTTGCCTAATATATATGCCAGAGTGTGGGTCTGGGAGGTAATGAAGCTCTGTAATTTTTCCTTTGAGAAGCTTAGTCTGTGAATAACATAAGCAAACATGCTTTCTATGAGCACAGAGGGTCCTGAGTTTATTATTTTACCTCTGAATTTACAATATTGAGAGTTGCCATACTGCATGCTTTACCAAAGCTGTTCTGCTCAGATACGGGTACAACTGCAGCCCTTGCGTCCTTTCATTAATGTCTTTGTAGGATGCCTCCAGAGTGGAAAGTCAATGGTGGTTTTCCTTTTCTAGTAGTAGGGAAAGGTAAAAATGACACAAGTCCATCAAAGTCATATTCTTTAAATCCTTCACTATGATTCACCAAATCTAGGGAATCTGTATCCGTTCATGTTCATTTGCTTCAACAGATGCAAATTTGCCACCCTTTATTCATTAAACAGTGGATTCTCTTTACGAAGAAGCAAACGGTGATGAATACTATGACTACTAGTCATATTTATTGATGAATAATCCCCTCAGTCGATCCAAGAAGAAAGGAAACAGCCCCCAGCAAGCCAGCTGATATTTTAATTTGCCCATTATTGCATTAAAACCATCTTTCGACCAGTTGCAAATGCACCATCTTTGGTATAAATATAAATTTGCATACTTTGGTTGTATAGTTTTGCCCGTAATTTGGTAGATGAAGGCACGATCTGGGGTGCTCCAATAAGACTATGCTCCATTTAAAACAACTCCAGGGCCCTAACGGTATGGATAATCTTTTGAGCGGAACAGTGGGGAAAGCATCCTAGGTGTAAATAAAAGTTTGTAGAGGAGAAATGTTATATACATTCAGTATAGTCTGTGCTAAGGGGTTGAATTACCTTTTCCCCCCCAAAAAATTATTTTTTTGTTTTTTTGATAAGTTAAAACAAGGCTCTTTGAGATTCTCCTTAAAAAGTTGTTGCAGTTATTGTTGCTGCAATAGAGTTGTGTCACCAGCTTGATATTGTGGTGTATACTTGGGTGACAAACATTGACTCAGTGGTCATGTTTTAGAACTCTTGTAGGCTTGGCACTTTCTGTGGTTCAAGCAGCAGAACTGGATTGTAAATTCTGTTACTCAACTTGGATTATAGGGTGGAGGTACTTTTTAACAGGTTTATCGTTTTGTTATTTTACAAGCCTTGGCAAGTTTGCTCATTTTTAATACAAATGTGATATTCTGACATATCTTTTTAATTTTTTGTACCCTAATATGTATCAACATCCAGATCAAGTTGTTTTTGCAATTCCATTTTCTAGAGAAAGTCTGTAGGATTAAAAGGAGTTCTATTATAGTTATAAGAAGAAAAACAAATCAAATCGAAGGGGGATTAAGCTGTAACGGTCTTTTCTGTAAGTTTTTCTTGACTGTAAATTTCATTTAAAAAGTTCCGTCAGCACTAGTAGAAAATCTCTCATGACATTGGAAAGAATATTTATATCAGCCTATCCCCCTGAATGTATGGAAACATTTTTGTTTCTTCATATACATTGTAAAACTTAATTTCTCCTTTTCAACCCAATTTATTCTTTCTGGTATGATGGAATTATAGACTTTCTTTTCTAGGAATTAAGTAGCGCTTGCAAAACTCTTCCTCCATTCTTGGAGTAAAACTGCAAGAAATCTTTATTCATAAACTGGAATAGAAACATTTAAATGTTTGTCTTCTAAATGTTCATTCATGTAACACAATGTCACTCTTGTTATAATAGCATCATTCAGAGAATAGTTTTATTACATGGGGTGACTGGCAGACCATAGAACCTGTGCATGTCCGCTCAGAATAAGGGCACAGTGCAAATGCTCAATTGTTTAGGCATTTTAAAGTGCAATGCATACAATAGTGTATAGTATTTTTACATAAAGAATGTAATACACGTTATACAGAACTGGCACATCTGCACTGTTTGTTATGAAACAAAGGGGGATATTTCTAAAGGTTTCCGCTTAATTCATACAGGATCAAGGACAACTTTTCCATGTTGAAAAAAAATGCTTTTAAAATATGACTTTCCACATTGGCGATAACATTTTTCAAATAGGCGATACCGGCTTAAAAATAAAATAAAAAAAAAGATTTCTCCAGCGTTAAGCGCTTAAAAAAACTTTGCGTCTTTTCTAAATATCCCTCATAGTCCTAAATCATTGATGTGCACTAAAGAGCAGAATTCTATTAATGGTACTGTAAGAGTTTTATCCCTGCATCTTGTTTCACCTGGGGATTCTGTGAGCCTCCAGAATATATATAAATATATCTAACTATATATATTAATATATACCTTCACCAATATCCCAGTTTGCTGTCCATATATACATATATATATATATATAT
>JAKJJM010005045.1:0-11451 GCA_021901965.1 Pipa carvalhoi
CTAATGTGTCTAATGTGGACTAACGGTAAACGGTGAGGCTGCGTACAAGTTATCTAATCTGTAAATCTCCTGCTTCCCAGTGAGGCAAAAAGGTCAACACACTGGTCTCACAGTTACAGAGTTGAAAGGAGAGAGAGAGATAATGTCTGCTCCCTTACAACTGAGAAATGAAGCTGACAGGCAAGAATTAACTCTTTCTTAAACCTTTTTTTAACTATTTGTGTCAGCAATTTGCTTAGTATAAAGGAGTTTTATATGTATGTGGGCAGTTATATTGGCACTATAGTTCTTCTTTAACATTGAAGATAAAATTTTGTTCTTTATTTGAGTAACTGCTATGCCTTTCCAAACATGAATTTTTATTTTTAGGTGCCACTGGTCCTTTAAGTGGCTGACTTAGGAAGGACTTACAGAAATGCAAATTGCTCTACTATTTGTTTTAGCTGATTTTTTAACCCTTTTATTTTCACCCTTATTAGGTCATGACAGCAAAACAAAAGTATGCAGAGGTCACTGCCTTAGAGGGCCCAAATAAAGTGGCTGCTGGAGAGGATCTGGCATCTGGGTTTCTGTAACAGGTCTGAGGCAGAGCTGTAGATGTCAGCATATGTCCTTTCCTAATTGCCACAATAAGGAACTGAGAGCACAAATAACAGAATGTCAACATGCACATGATTTGGGGAGCACCGTTGTGACTCTCAGGAACAGAAGAGACTGGCTACCAAAAGCTCTGCATCAGAAATGGTACACAAACCTCAATGGCCAGGCTTCTCCTCCAACAGACACATGGTAGAGACTTACCTCAACTACAACAAGCTAAGTGGGCCCAAAAACCATGGCAGTAGCAGGAAAGACAGTGAAATGATAGGCAAATAGCCCAGCTGACTAGCTAAGTACACTAATCTATATAGCTGCCCTAAAAGTGAAAGTTAGACAATCAATCAAGGCTCTGCTACGTTTAATTTTATGTGACCCAACTTGGGTAGGGACAGATTAAAGGGCATATGAATGGGATTTAGCAGTACAAATGATCTTGTGGCTTTGGGAAATGGTAGTTCAACAATAAGGATGATGGCAGCATCAGGAACTAATGGTCAGTGTGTGGGGGGGGGCACTACTGTATTGTAGTGTCCTGCTGCACTGTATTTGCCATTGTTGGGGGCACTGCTACTCTGTATTAGGGAGAAATTTTATACTACAACCCTCTAGTGAAAAAATGAGTATCTCATTGATGGGTAATGTATCCTGACAAAGAGAGGTTTGCCACTGAAACATTGAGCACATTTACACCTGTGGCTAAAATAGAGGGGATAATACCCTAATAAAATCCTATCTTTTAAACTTGGATATCACTACAATGTGTTTGCCACAGCAACTTTAGGAATCCAGCACCTGCTGGAGGGATACAGCTATATGTGCAGCTACCGTTATATCTAATTTTGTCTCATTGGTGGGGCCATTTTTCAGCTTGTGAGGTGGGGCATGATTTCTGTTGGCAGCTTCTATGAGGTAACGAACCTTCAGCTGCAAAAGCAAATCTTTTACAAATATATCCAATTACATTCATATGGCCAACGTGTTTAACAGAATATTTTAAAGTCTATTACATCACCCCATAGAAAACCCTGTTTAATAAAATAAATAGTTGGTATGATTGATCCAGAGCTGCATTTTAGTTTTAAGTCAAATCAATGAAACTATAATATAGCTTGCCTTATAGGAAACCTTCCCATTGCAGACAACTGAAAATAATTACAGTACAAACCATTCTTATTGTTTATCTCTAACTCACCGGTCATTAGACAGATAGAAATAAACCTCTGAGTAACATAAAAACTACAAAATAAATTGCTTTACTTTGTGATAATGAAGGTACTCACCATAACTTCCATAATATGCAGAGAGCAAGTCGGCTCTTTTAACTCCATTTAATGACAATTTTCTTGTAAGCAGAATACTATGGTCCATGTCTTCACCAGTGAATAGGCTCTTTCTGATTTCTTCCTACCAACATAGAATTATATGACCTTGGACATTTAAACACATTTTTCAGTCTTTCCTCTGCTGAGATTTCTGGTTTGTCCTGTCTTTCATGTTGTCCAGTAAGAGATTCCCATTGAATGACAGACTGTGCTTTGTGCTTTGTATGTATGGGGTTGCTAGGTAATATCTGATATACATGATTGTTGCACTGAGATATTTTGTAACGTGAGCAGTCAATGCAACATTCCTGGCTGGAAATTTGCATTGGGGAACAATAGATGATACAAAACAAAGTTTAAAGCTATTTTAGTTATTAAAAAGCTAAAAGAAATTATTTCATTTTTTATCATAAAAGTTCTAAAAGACAGAGAATTAGCAGTAAAATAGCAATCCAGGAAAGGAGTCAGTTTCTATAGTTATGGCACAATAACTGGACTTTATCTGTCCTTTGCTGATCTCAACAATAACATTTCAATCCCTCCATTTATAGGCCCTGTTTATCAGTAAAAATGCATGTAAAAAGTGAATTAAAGAATTAAAAGGTTTTTTAGACTATGGGGGATATGTATAAAAGCGAAACGTTTTTTGACTTGGTAATGGGGGTGAAATATCGCCAATATATTGATATTGCCATTTATGACGATTTACAACGCCGTTCTGTAAAATTATTTTTCGCTGAAAAATGTTCACTGAATTTATGCTGGCGAAAAAACTTTATTCCCTATGGAGTAGGCCTGGGCATTTTCCCACAGTCAATATTCATATCTGTATGCAATAGAGGGGGAGATGCAAAGCATGCTGGTTTCCACAGACTAATATTTATCAATAATGACCTTTACCAATAACAATAGTAAGCTTGTCAAAAGCTTTGAAACGAATTGAAAAAATTAGCTATATAAATTTCCTCCTATTTCTTATGCAAAACATGAATGATAACATCTACATTTCTACAGACATTAATATTAATAATAGGATGGTAAATAATAAACGCAATAGTTGTGTGAAACATAAACAAGAGGTTAATCAGATTTACTCACATGTGGTAAAAAGAAAAGATTAAAGGACCAGTACAACCATTAAAAGAAAAAATCCTATTGGATTGGCATTAGGAGTTATTCCGTCACACTATATTTACAGTACAAATGTTCTAATTTTTAGCGATTTGTTAGGGATACGTTTTGTATCTCTTTCTGCTGGTTGCAGTCAACTTTTATCTGTTAGCATAAACAAACCCCCAGCTAGTCCTGTTGTTTCTATGGAACTCTAGATAATTTTAAAAAGGTGGCTGCAATCCACAGAAAGGGCAATGACACATGTGGAGTTTTGATACCGGCCAAGTGATATGAACGTGTGAGAGCGATTTAAACAGAGAAAAATATAATGCACTTGCAACTGAGCAGTTGGGCCTACAGAGTCACTCCATCTGACTCACACAAAACCCAGTAGCGTAAAAGAGGCTTTAAAAGCAGTGACGTGACTGATAAAAAGAAAACCCAGAAAGGCTGCAAGACATAACAGGGACTACCAAGTCAGCAGCAGGGTGTTCCTGTAGGATACGATTCCTGTGAGCATATTCAATGGAACTGGATAGCCATGAGATATACTACTAATGCATAATTATCAAAGCTCCAAATGGTAATAACTTCACCATTTTGCTGATGTTTCCACTTGTTCTTAGCTTCTCCTATTTTTCAAGATTTGATTTCAACTAAACATAAACTAGGCGTTTCAATGGATTTGTATTTCTTTGGTGTATCTATGTCAAGAAGCATTTTCCACCTATTTATTAACCAGCAAAGGGTCTTTTTACTTCTACCTTTCAGCAGACTAATTTTACCACCTCAGATCTAGAGTAATTTCTTTTCAATACAAATTGCTTTGCAAATGCTGAAACTGCACATCAACTCCAAGCAACAATTCCTCCTATAATTGCTGAAACTGCACATCACCTCCAAGCAACAACAGACTTCACACTGATTCCTTAAGAACACCCTTCACTACACTCCAAACAGGGTGTTTTCCTGTTCTTCTATATTCATTTTATTTAAAATATTTGAGCATCATTTAATATACTTTCACTAGCAATCCTTTTTAAAATGGTTTATTCCCCTCTGCTCACAATTTCATTGGTCCTGTCCAGCTGGAAACCTGGCAATCGGATATTCTATTATGGATTTGTATGGCCTGATCATGGAACCATAGAATTTTTTGTAATTTTGTCCCTTAGCATGTGTGCTTATAAGAACAAATGAGCAAGCTTTCACAGGAAATTACATAATCCCAGTGTTGGAATGAGACATCTTTGGCCTGCCAGAAACTGATCTTACTTAAAAATGCTTTAATTTTACTGCAAAAAAAACTATGATAATAAATGAGAGATCACCAAGACAAAACATTTCTTGGCAGCCCATTATATACTGGGCCAAGGCATAGGACCACCACTACTAGGGTCCACCTAACGATCCTCTGGTGGGTCAGTACAACCCTGCATAATCCCCCATAGAAGCTGACCTATAAAGATATTGTCTATTTATCATTTCCCAGTGAAATGTGCTTCCAGACAAATGAAGCAGCGAAAAGAAGGCATTTACTTCTATATCATTCACCTTCACAACAATCTGACATTACAGCCAGTTAAAATGAATCGAACAAGTTGCTGCTTCAGTAAATCTTTAAAGGAACATAAGTGAGGCATATGGAAAACTAGCTAAGATGACAATATAGCACATAGGCTGCAAGTAATCACTCTGAATTCCATTACTCCATGATCTGTCTGCGAACTACCAAACAATCTGCAAAGCTGGAGAGCAACACGTTGTATCAGATAGGGGTTCAATGGTGAGAAAAGGTTTAGTTACACTCACAAGCCTCTACAACTAATGAATGTGAGCCTCATTGACTAAAGTGCGAATAGTCGCGTAGAGCTGTGAATTCGTGTCTATTCTCCACTTCCCCATGTTCCCTTATTGAGCAAAGTCTGTGAAATGGTGAATACGCAAGTCGTGAACTTACTGAGCTCTTTGCATCATTTTGCGTGTGTGTGCACAGGTACTTCTACTATTGACTAAGCAGAAGAGTGGTGCGAAGGTGCAAATGTGACTAGGTGAATGCACCTGTTTAACTTCACCACGTCAGACTCATAAATTGGAGGGGTTGATGGCAGGGCTCCACTGTTGTGTAAGGTGACCATACAAAAGTGACAATGGCGACTGCAATTAAATAACAACATGATCAAGGGACAACGTGACAAGGTGACAAGATGACATAGAAATAGATAGAATATTCACACAGTACAGTTAGTGGAATATGATGAGACTGAAGTCACTGCCCTTCACTTGTTGAATTCGCCTCATTCCCGCTTGACTTCTCATCCTACTTCTATCCAACTGGATATGCCACACTATGCATCCGACATTGTTCACCGCTGTGCACCTGTTCGACAAGTGTATTCGCCACTTAGTCAATCCTGAGAAGTGAATTTGCGACAAGTTTGGCGATGCGACTTGAATTGTAGCTAAGTGAATTCGACAGGTCAATTCACACTTTAGTCAAGGAGGCTCTGTAAGTGCAATAGTTTTAAGCAGAGGAATCAAATAAACGAGAATGGGTATATCATTAGAGCAAATAAAATCTAAGTTATTTTAAAATGCACAAATGTAAAATAAAATTGCGTTGTTACAAAAAAATAATAAAACACAGTTTATACAAGATATTAAAATGTACCAGTGCCCTTTAAAGCTCTGCTATAAAGTAACAAATAACATCTAATTCATAGAGAATTCTGTCCCTTCTTGAAATAGTAGCAATGCAATTTGAATATTACCTGCAGTCCTCTTTGGAGGATTGCCGCTAACCCTCTAGCATTGTGATATCATTATTCAATTTACATTTGTTATACATTAGCATTCATTTTATATTTTTGAACTTTAACTGTACATTCTGGCATTAATATCTTTTTTAAACGGTTTATAATTTTTAGATCACCAAAAACATTTTATTCTTTTTAGTTATTGCTTTTTAAAATTCGAAGCGGCTAAAACATTTGGGAAATTTTTTTCTTTATCCAAGTTACAATTCTTTCAATTAATATTTGCAGGCAACCCAGATCTCAACTAATCACTGAATGAATTATGGCTTGATACAGTTTGAGCAGCTCATCTTCAGCTATAATAAGGGGAATTCTTCTCATATTGATTTGTTTGTAGTAAAAATATGATTTATGCCTATGAAACTGGCATTAGCTCAGTTCGCAAATATAAAACTATGCCTATAGGTTTCAGCTACAAAGTCAGATGTTCAGAGAGAAACTTTCAGTCATGGGGGGGGGGGGTGAAAAGAAAAAAAACCTTGATAATGGTGCAAAAAGCAGCGAAACAAATCAAATTGCAGGCAAATAGGTCGAAATGACCTTTATAAATTTCCTCCTAGAATTTTTAACCATTTTCCATAGCTTTATACTCTAAAACATTTTCGACATAGCTTGAAAAGGATTAACATATTACAAAACAATTGACAGCTTGGTGTTAACGCAATGTATTTCTCTAAATTGTTTAATTATTTCCTAATAATGGATTCTTGAGTTTTGTTTATTTTTAGAAGCCAGTGTTGATTCTTTTCTTCTACCCCTTGGGTGTTGGTGCTGAACTCCATGTTATCATCATCTACAATTCCATATGTTTTCATAATATTATGTATGTGCACCTTGGTTTTCAGGAAACCAACTCATAGTTCTGCCTATGAATTAAATGGGGCCCAATAAGCTGTTCATGGAGATGGGAAGGGGAGCTTTATATTTAGGGAGAACAGGAGTACATGTAGGTGCTTTTAGGGTGGCCATATACAGATCAATTTGATCAACAGACATTTGATCAGATCTTTTGAACAAATCATGATTGAAGATTACTTAAAAACAGCTACAATTGCTTTAATCAATCAATAAATTGATTGCACACACTTGAGATTTTTTTTATCACTCCCCTAAATAATGAATGAGCATTGCTCACGTTTCACTCAATCTTTTAAATATTTCTTGTTTCAGTGATGCAACAACAATCATATTAAACAATCATGGGTCTGTGGCATTAGCAAATTCGACAAGGCATACTTTGTCGCATTTGCCAGATTAAAGTGGCAAATTCAAGGGCTGATGGCAGGGCCCCTACTGTCTGACTGACTACACCACACTATGCAAGAGTACATAGTAACTACTGAAGCCATTTTCTTCTTCGCTATGGGAATCCTCTGTTTAGTAAATCAGGAGTAGAGAATTTGTGAGCATAGCTACCAGAATTGATGAAAATTCACAGTTGAATTCTCTCTTTGATGAATAAGCCCCTGCATGAGTTGGGGTAAGTATGAAACAGTAAAAAAAGTAATCCAAAATCAATTAGAAATTAGTCAAAACATTAAAGGCTCAAAATATATAGCCTTTTTTTGTGCCTCTAGCAACTGGGCTAAATCAGTATTGCCATTATTTATACTGTTTGCATGAATGATTGCACTGTTTTATGTATTGTTTTTAAGATACAAGAAAGTATATTTTTATACACAGATTGATTTTGTGGCTCAATTTTTCATAGTTTACAGCCAAGTAGTCTAACATGTAAATATAAATAGAAGCATTGCCTGTAAAGATACGCCAATTATTACAAAGCAAAAAAACATTTTTTGGCATAGCATCATTCAAATGTTTTCCACTAATACCACATGATTACCAAGCTCTAGGCATTGTTCCTGAAAGCAAAGAAACACAACTATTCAAAACATTTTTTTATTGAAAATATTGTAATATGTCATGTAGCAGACACAAATACTAGAAAAACAGTGCATTGTTCTTTCCAACGACTACTACAGCAATCATAGTTATGTATCAACAGGAAGGGTCAATGCAGGGCAAATGCTACCAGCAAAAGCTAAATAAAAGAAAAACCTTGATTTAGCAAACAGTAAGAAGGACTTTAAAATAAAACACATTTTGACAAAGGCTTCTGTCTTTCACCCTAGGAAGACTAGATACTGGTTTATGTTTCAGAGAGAGGACAAGGCTTTCTAAATTGCTTAATGTGTGTTTGGTTGTAATCTGAGAACTTGGGAGCTTTGCTGTTGTATACTCTATGAAAACAGAAACCAGATTCTAACCACAAGAATCTATTCATTTTAAAGTACCAGCATTTACTTTATGTTTCTGAATTTATTTTACATCAGTTCATGACAACTTAAATACCCAAAAGGTATTGGACCTTCGGAACTCAAATAAAACAGAATAAAATCTGACAAGCATCTAATCTAATCAAGCATCTAATTCTAATATCTATCCCTTCTGATCTCTGTCCCATTGATTTAGGCAGATATTAGGCATGAGAGGACAATGTTTATTTCCATCATTTCTAAAAGTCCATTTCAAAATTCTACAACTGACAACAGTCCTGGATACTTTTCTCTCTTTTGATCATCTTTAACTGCAGTGTCCATATATAACAAATTAATTTCTTCACTTAAATTTTGTCAATGTAAATGTCAATGTTTCTGAGTTTGTAACTGTTTTTCGCTATATAATCTAATGATGTTTTGGCCTACACAATTACTCCACCAGCAACCACACACCAACAACTGGTCAGTGGAAGACCTTTGACTGAACCCAGAAGGTGGTGATCAGATTAAAGACTTTCCTTTCCCGTGCACACAAGTTGACTATGGTTTCTAACTTAACTTATGATTTTACAAAGGACGGATCACCCATTCTCTTTTGGATAAAGTTGGGAATTGTTCAGCCACAAAGACCCTGCAATAATTTATTTTGTGCCCAGAGTCCAGAGGGTTGTGAGAAGGGCACATTTCCAATTTCAGTATCCTTTATAAGGGTTTTTTCAAAGATTACTGATTATCAACAAATACTACTAGTCTTTGACATATATATTTGATCTTTTCTACTAGTACTGATCCTTTACATAAAATTTCAAAAAGGTTTAAATCCATCAAGTTCACTGTGTGTTTCTCTAATTGTATTTATGTTTGATTCTGTAGGCACACATATAATATTACACACATCCCAAAATAGGATTGACTAGTGCAAGGACTTTTAATGTAAGAAATGTCTAACTATGATTTTTTGCAAGGAAACATACTTAATTTCCAGAAAAAATATATATCATAATCTTGATTTTCAACCAGGTTAAGTGAGAGACATGTTCACACCTTGTTTATCAATGATACCTTATAGCTCGTTTACCTTTAAAAGAAAGGGACGCTTAGGCTGGGTTCACACAAGAGTATGATGCGCAGTGCATCATATGCTCATAGAACAGCCTCAAAACGCCACGCCGCTCTGCCCCATTAACTTACCGTGGTCCTTGCTGTATGCTGGGAAAAATGCGACGGCCAGCGTAAGGCCAGGGTTCGTGTGTATGTGTGCACGTGCGATACGCTCGTCTGTCCGGAACAAGGTAAGTTCCATAGGGCAGAGCAGTGCCGCGTTTTCTTATCTTCACATGAGCGTATGATGCGCTGTGCATCATACGCTTGTGTGAACCCAGCCTAATTGATAAAGATTTATAATCTGCACATCACTGGATGATTAGCAGATCATTATAATTTTTCTAGATGATCCATTATTATAGTTCTCTGAAGGCTTAGCTAAACTAGTCAGATGTGTCAAACCCTTTGAACAATCTTGTTCCCAAGAAGATGTCTCAACCCATACCCTATCGCTATTAAATAAAATGACATAGGAGATATATTCTATATCTAATGGTCTTTCTTTTTATTAAGCCATTTTGAACTACAGATCTTGATTTAACTGATATAATTCAAGGTGAGAATATCCCCTAAGATCCTGCTTATACATTGATGTATTTACTACAGAATATAAACCACGCTTAGAATTCCAGCCAAGTGGTAATCTAGTTATCTTTCCACAGTCAAGGATTGGCTTCTGAAAGTGAAAGAAACAGAAAAAATAGAAGACCTATTAGCCAAAGATATTAAACAGCAAGATATGTTTGGCCTAACTTAGCTTGAATGGCATAGTTTCGTAGAATAAGACAAATGAAAGTCCTTTATAATGTATTCAACTTTTTGATTTACCTAGGGGCCACTTATGATGATGTGAGAGTGAGCCAAAATTGGAAGTACCTTGCCCCTCCCCCCTTTTTCTTTCATTTTTTTCTTTACCTCTTTTTCTTATCAATTATAACTATTAGAAATCTAAAGGCCGTGCTTGTAGGTTTACTCTAAATCTACCACTAGTTTCTGGCTCAGATGAGGAATTAGTCAGTTATTTCAATTTCAATTAAAGGTCACCTTGAAATATAAAACAATACTTCAAAGTCAATTTTTTTACTACTTTTTATGATTGTATAACTTCCTTTATAAAAAGTGTAATGTTAACATAATCTGAATAATAATAAGGATTTTTTATAACTTTATAAAGAGTCGAATTCCTCCAAATGTTACAAGTAAAAAAAAGAAAACATACATTTTTAGCACAGTTTGGGCTTTAATGTGCAATGTCTTAATTGTAATTTATTTTCTACCCTTGCTTTTATATTTTGTATGAAATGTATTATTATATAATAACTGATTTAGTAAATTTTATAATTAAACTGTTTTGCACATGTTGCAGTTAACTTATAATAACTGCCATATAAAACAGGAATACCCACATAAAATAGGTATTTCTACAAATAAAATACCTTAACCTATTTAGACATTCTGTAATGGTTGCTGCAGGTCACTACGCAATCGCAAGGATTATGTTATAAAGAGGATATTCTGACTTTTTTAGATTTTCAATAGGACCCACCTTGTAATTTTTTTAAAATAAACATCAGTTAACATTCGGTTAACCAGGTATACCAGGATACTTGTCATGGGTGCAGACATCTGTATGTAAACCGTTGTGGAAACCAATGGTTTCTGCCAGTTTCCTGAATACATTATCAAACTACACAATCAAAACAACATTGACTAAAAAAATACATATGTGAACTACAAAAATCCAAGAGCAATATCTCTTGAGAAGAACAACACCCAATATGTATGAGTATTAGTAAGGGTACAGTTTCCAAGCACCCATAAAATACATAATACACCCACTGAAATGTATTCAGATTTCTGAACAAAAACCCTCATAAAAAATGATGGTTGCTGACATTTTCCTGAAAGAAAATCATCAAAATGTTGTCAACAACAAAATAAAAATTAACAAACCTAAGGGGCTGTCCATAAACGATGTCACGCCTTGAGGGGGGGAGGGGGTCAGAAAAGTTGTGACACTTTGTGACGGGGAGAGTAAAATTCTCTCTGACATCCCATTTTTTTTCATATTAATAATAGTGACTTCAATAAAAAAAAGTGTAGTTAAAAATTAGAAATTAGCAATAACCAATCAGAATTGGACAGTAGATTGAGAATCCAGTTTTATAATGTAATTTTTTTTGGGGGGGTCATAGATTTTGTGACATACTTATT